>JARQWZ010003701.1:47500-97500 GCA_033150135.1 Gobio occitaniae
GTCATTTATTTATCAGGACTTTTATTTTGGCGGGCCGTGCAGCGAAAGTGACCGAAGTTCGTTATTTTTCAAGCTTCACTGTCGAGTGGCCATTTTTTTTATGTGTGTCCGGATCCCGGTTCCGCTTGTTTCTCTCCTAAAACCCCTTTTAACACCGAACAATAACGGACATCACCGGCAAACGAGTCTCGGACGTTAACTGCACTCATCTTGGGGAAGAAAACGGCAGATAAAGCGGGTGTTTTCGCGTTCTGTCCATCATGAATCCTGAATAGTAAGTTTGTGAAGAAAAAAGCGCTGATGACACATCAGACACATGAGCGCGCACTCGTCACCTGCTTTATTGATATTCACAGTAACCATGGCAGTGTTAACTAAACAACACAGTAAAGTAAACCAAATGCTCACTTTATATATCAGGAGTAATGTGTTATTGATCACAACTATGCTCTGACCCAGATCAAACAACCGGCAGTCGTTTCGATATGGTTTAAAATCGTTATAAATATATATATTTGTAGTGATATGTCGTCTATTTGTAGTAATGTCTGTAATTATGATCCATAACACAACTGTCAGGCGGTTTCCGACACGCTCGAGTGCCACGTCGTTGTTAAATCGATAAGTTAAAAATGAAACTGAAGAAATGGTCTGATAATTAGACGTCTGGTCATGTTTATAATGAAGTGTAATCATCCTCAGGCCGATCAAACTGCTGTCAGACAGTGGAGAAGCTGAAATGTGATCTTGGGCCTGGACTTGCTGACAGGGTCACATGTTGAGTTTTGTTTTAGGGGCTGTTGGGTAATTAAATCACCTGTTCCCACACCACTCTGTCCAAGTGTGTGGTGTTACCATGGGATGGTGATGGTTATACCCGGATGCATCTGGAAACCTGTCAGGATCACGTCCAGACCATAACTCGCATCACAATCAGAAGAAAAGGAACCACGGTTTTAGTTTCATTTTGATTTTTTTGGTTTTTTTATTCCTCCGTGTATGTCCTTTATTTCCCTGGCAGATTCATGACACTCGTCTGTAACGTTGAGACATGATGACACACGCACACACACGTGTTGCGTAACGCAGTTCCACGTCACACATGAGCAGGAGTGTCAGTGATTACTGATAGATGTTAAAATCTGACTCCTCTGCTTTCTCCCTCAGCGATTACCTGTTCAAACTCCTGCTGATCGGAGACTCGGGCGTCGGGAAGTCCTGCCTTCTGCTGCGCTTTGCTGTAAGTTATTAGCCTGCCATCAACTCTCTCTCTCTCTCACACACACACACACACACACACGGATCAGATAGTGGCTCTTATTGCACTGCTGATTTGACTGTCAAAGAGCTGCATGCTAAAGGTGAAGGGTGTCAGTTCTTCAGCCTGACTGGGGCGGGATGGGCGGCACTACCTGTTTACCGGGTTATTATTCAGTAACTATATTCCCATCCACCTGTTGGTGCACATTTTGGGATAAACGTTGGATGGAAATGGCAAAATGCACATCAAAAATGTGTCTGCTGAAAAAAAGACGTGCTTAAACTAAGATGGATACTGAATAAATCCCTCGATGTGCAACAACAAACTCACGAGACTTTGCCTCAGCAGAGGCTGTGATTGGATAACTGGACTAACCAGTGGACCAACGGCATCGCAGCATCTCAGATGTTAGTTTGGTGGGTCTGAAACGCCTGAGCCGAAGTCTGTGATCAGAATGATTTGGTTTAATTCCCTCCAGAAGCGTCTCACATGAGGGTTCACAAACACAAGAGCGCAAGACAACAGCGTTTCATCAGCCGCTCTGAGACGACACAACTCATTTATAGCCCAGGAACTTCATTCATCGTCCCAGGAACTTTTCCCCCCAGACCTGTGGCTGTCTGCATTTCCATAGCGGTCTACAGTACCGTGAAGATTAGGCACATTAAGGGTGTTTTACCGTACTAGAGTCCGCTTAAAAAGGGTGGTCTGGGGGAGGGGCGAGCAATCGAACTCAGGTTCGGTCCAGGCAATTGAACCAATGTGAAAGCGCCCTAAGTCTGGTGACGTAGCACTGTGTGCGACTTTCCAGTTCACGCTGGATTTTGTCCTCAGCATATAAGCTTAATAAAGCCTGAACCGCATCGTCTGTCAACCAATCAGAACGCTGCGTGGAGTCAACCAATCAGAACGCTGCGTGGAGTCAACCAATCAGAACGCTGCGTGGAGTCAACCAATCAGAACGCTGCGTGGAGTCAGCTAGGCCTGTCGCAATAATCAATATATCGATATATCGCACAATATATGTACATGACCTCAATCATTTTTTGTGATGCACTATATGGCCCATTATGTTTACATGATAATAAATGTCACCAACATTTTACTCGATTGTGCCGTCATCTTGTGTGTTTTCCGTGACGGAGGCGAAAGTGGTTCTGGAGCAGTTTCTTCAGACTCAGAACGGTTATCCACAGGAGGAAAAAGCCGCCATTTGAGGCTTGTTAGTGTTTTCCTGACCACTACTGACCGTTTGGAAGAATGAGCCCAAATGGACTGGATTTCAAAGCCATGATCCCCTGATCCTCTGCACATATAAATGTCAATGCAGAATGACGAGTGTTAAAGCCGTTTCACAAGGGAAAATGCTTATTTACTATTTATTCAACTTATTTTTATTTAGGATAATATATTTTTTACCCTTTAATTTCCATGATCTAAAGAATTAAAAGGTTGTCGTTTGAAAGTGTGTGGGTCTACTTGCATTATTATGCTGTTATATTAGGATTATATATTCAGTGCCATAAAATAGTCTTAAAATGACAATAATATAATTTATCGCAATTATTTCTGGGACGATATATCGCAAAACAAAAAGTAGTTATCGTGATAGACCTAGAGTTAACCAATCAAAATGATCTGTGGAGTCAACCAATCAGAACGCTGCGTGGAGTCAACCAATCAGAACGCTGCGTGGAGTCAACCAATCAGAATGCTCTGTGGAGTGAACCAATCAAAATGATCCGTGGAGTCAACCAATCAGAACGCTGCGTGGAGTCAACCAATCAGAATGCTCTGTGGAGTCAACCAATCAAAATGATCCGTGGAGTCAACCAATCAGAACGCTGCGTGGAGTCAACCAATCAGAACGCTGCATGGAGTCAACCAATCAGAACGCTGCGTGGAGTCAACCAATCAGAATGCTCTGTGGAGTCAACCAATCAGAACGCTGCATGGAGTCAACCAATAGAAATGCTCAGTGGAGTCAACCAATCAGAACGCTGCGTGGAGTCAACCAATCAGAATGCTCCGTGGAGTCAACCAATCAGAATGCTCCGTGGAGTCAACCAATCAGAATGCTCTGTGGAGTCAACCAATCAGAATGCTCTGTGGAGTCAACCAATCAGAACGCTGCGTGGAGTCAACCAATCAGAATGCTCTGTGGAGTCAACCAATCAGAACGCTGCATGGAGTCAACCAATCAGAACGCTCTATGGAGTCAACCAATCAGAATGCTCTGTGGAGTCAACCAATCAGAACGCTGCGTGGAGTCAACCAATCAGAATGCTCTGTGGAGTCAACCAATCAGAACGCTGCATGGAGTCAACCAATCAGAACGCTCTATGGAGTCAACCAATCAGAATGCTCTGTGGAGTCAACCAATCAGAACGCTCTGTGGAGTCAACCAATCAGAACGCTCTATGGAGTCAACCAATCAAAATGCTGCACGGAGTCAACCAATAGAAATGTTCAGCGCCCAAAGTTCCTGAACTTTGAAAAAGTACTACCTCGCTAACAGGGACTTTCTGAGGGGGACATTTTTACCCGTAACTTCATTTAGAGCCTGATCCCTGCGGTGGAAACACACGAGTATCACCCAGAGGCTCTAGTTCCTGCGGTGGAAACTCAGCTCATGATGGAGGAAAAAAGAGCCACAGTTTCTTCCCCGATTGCAGCAACTTTCATTTTTATCACTGATATTTTGTGCCAGTTTTGCAAGAAATGACCATTTTGTTTTGTTTGACACATGGGATGGGAACGCTGTCTTATTCACAAGTGTTTTTTCTGATAATCCAGTTTAATTCACAACTTTGGAGGGAAACATAGCTAGCTGTGAAATGACTGCATCATTAAGAAAACCCTAAATAGCTAAATGTGTGCGCTTCTTTCCTCAGGACGACACGTACACAGAGAGCTACATCAGCACAATCGGAGTGGACTTCAAGATCCGGACGATAGAACTGGATGGAAAGACCATCAAACTGCAGATCGTAAGTGCTCACTCTAGCGGCTGACACCAGTGCGGCTCTGCACACGCTTCTCCATACACAAGCTTGAGTTCATGCGCTGTGGCATTGTAGAATATGCTCCTCATAATGAAAGGCGAGCACGTGTGAGTGTTATCACTGCCATAAGACCCGCTCATTACACAGCTGTTCAGAAGTGAGAGATGTGTTCATGCTTTTCAAAGAATTCTCTGCTCACCAAGCCTGCATTTATTTGTGTGTGTGTGTGTGTGTGTGTGTGTGTGTGTGTGTGTGTGTGTGTGTGTGTGTGTGTGTGTGTGTGTGTGTGTGTGTGTGTGTGTGTGTTCACAGTGGGACACCGCCGGTCAGGAGCGGTTCCGCACCATCACGTCCAGCTACTACAGAGGAGCTCACGGGATCATCGTTGTTTACGATGTCACGGATCAGGTGACCAATCGTTCCATCAGCACTGCACCGCTGGCGCGAGCGTTTCTGTGTGTGTGTCCGTGCTGTTTGGGTTTAATGGCATGTGTTTCCGCAGGAGTCCTTCAATAACGTCAAACAGTGGCTTCAGGAGATCGATCGCTACGCTAGTGAGAACGTCAACAAACTCCTGGTGGGAAACAAGTGTGATCTGACCACTAAGAAACTTGTGGATTACACAGCAGCGAAGGTACAGGATCTGAGCAGAACCACAACACTATACGGCTGCTTGAGCTCCACTGCCCACACACCTTTGACAAAACTGCCTGATTAATCATTTAAATAATTAATACTTTATAGAGAATGCATTTTATTTAAAACTTTTCCTGTTTGCAGCCCAAATTTCGTTTTTAATTAACTATATATATACACTCACTCTCCTAAAGGATTATTTGGAACACCTGTTCAATTTCTCAGTAATGCAATTATCTAATCAACCAATCACATGGCAGTCAATGCTTCAATGCATTTAGGGGTGTGGTCCTGGTCAAGACAATCTCCTGAACTCCACACTGAATGTCAGAATGGGAAAGAAAGGTGATTTAAGACATTTTGAGCGTGGCATGGTTGTTGGTGCCAGACGGGCCGAGTATTTCACAATCTGCTCAGTTACTGGGATTTTCACGCACAACCATTTCTAGGGTTTACAAAGAATGGTGTGAAAAGGGAAAAACATCCAGTGTGCGGCAGTCCTGTGGGTGAAAATGCCTTGTTGATGCTAGAGGTCAGAGGAGAATGGGCCGACTGATTCAAGCTGATAGAAGAGCAACTTTGACTGAAATAACCACTCGATACAACCGAGGTCTGCAGCAAAGCATTTGTGAAGCCACAACACGCACAACCTTGAGGCGGATGGGCTACAACAGCAGAAGACCCCACCGGGTACCACTCATCTCCACTACAAATAGGAAAAAGAGGCTACAATTTGCACAAGCTCACCAAAATTGGACAGTTGAAGACTGGAAAAATGTTGCCTGGTCTGATGAGTCTCGATTTCTGTTGAGACATTCAGATGGTAGAGTCAGAATTTGGCGTAAACAGAATGAGAACATGGATCCATCATGCCTTGTTACCACTGTGCAGGCTGGTGGTGGTGGTGTAATGGTGTGGGGGATGTTTTCTTGACACACTTTAGGCCCCTTAGTGCCAATTGGGCATCGTTTAAATGCCACGGCCTACCTGAGCATTGTTTCTGACCATGTCCATCCCTTTATGACCACCATGTCCCCATCCTCTGATGGCTACTTCCAGCAGGATAATGCACCAATGTCACAAAGCTCCAATCATTTCAAATTGGTTTCTTGAACATGGCAATGAGTTCACTGGACTAAAATGGCCGTCCCACAGTCACCAGATCTCAACCCAATAGAGCATCTTTGGGATGTGGTGGAACGGGAGCTTCGTGCCCTGGATGTGCATCCCACAAATCTCCATCAACTGCAAGATGCTCTCCTATCAATATGGGCCAACATTTCTAAAGAATGCTTTCAGCACCTTGATGAATCAATGCCACGTAGAATTCAGGCAGTTCTGAAGGCGAAAGGGGGTCAAACACAGTATTAGTATGTGTTCCTAATAATCCACCTTCCTAATATTGTGTTGGTCCTCCTTTTGCCGACCCATCGAGGTATGGACTCCACTAGACCCCTGAAGGTGTGCTGTGGTATCTGGCACCAAGATGTTAGCAGCAGATCCTTTAAGTCCTGTAAGTTGCCTCCATAGATCGGACTTGTTTGTTCTCACATCCGACAGATGCTTGATTAGATTGAGAACTGGGGAGTTTGGAGGCCAAGTCAACACCTCAAACTGGTTGTTGTGCTCCTCAAACCATTCCTGAAGCATTTGTGCTTTGTGTCAGGTGCATTATCTGCTGAAAGAGCCACAGCCACCAGGGAATACCGTTTCCATGACAGGGTCTACATGGTCTCAACAATGCTTAGGTCGGTGGTACGTGTCAAAGTAACATCCACATGGATGGAGGACCCAAGGTTTCCCAGCAGAACATCGCCCAAAGCATCACTGCCTCCACCGGCTTGCCTTCTTCCCATAGTGCACCTGGTGCCATGTGTTCCCCAGGTAAGCCACACACACACACCCGGCCATCCAAGAGATGTAAAAGAAAACGCCATTCCTCAGACCAGGCTGCCTTCTTCCATTGCTCCGTGGTCCAGTTCTGATGCTCACCTGTCACTGTTTGTGCTTTCGGCAGAGGTCAGGGGTCAGCATGGGCACCCTGACTGGCCCCATACACAACAAACTGAGATCACCTTTCTATCAGAACTGACACCTTTCTATCAGAACCAGCATTAACTTCTTGAGCAGTTTGAGCTCCAGTAGCTCGTCTGTTTGATCGGCCTTCGCTCCCCATGTGCATCAATGAGCCTTGGCCGCCCATGAGCCTGTGGCCGGTTCTCCACTGTTCCTTCCTTGAGCACTTTTGATAGAGACTGACCACTGCAGACCGGGAACAGCCCACAAGAGCTGCAGTTTTGGAGATGCTCTGACCCAGTCGTCTAGCCGTCACAATCTGGCCCTTGTCAAACTCACTCAAATCCTTACGATTGTCCATTTTTCCTGCTTCTAACACATCAACTCTGAGGTCAAAATGTTCACTTGCTGCCTAATATATCCCACCCACTAACAGGAGATGAAGAGATCATCAGTGTTAAGGCCTGTACACATCGGGACGAATATCGCACGCGCTTATCGGCAGCGTTTTTCGTGATGTTTTTCGGCGCGTCTTGAGTGTTCACACCCAAGCGATTTCCACTGGCGATGCGCCGAGTGAACGTGCACATTCAGTAGATGCGCTCCCGGTACACAAGGTGGCGCTGCGGCACTTTACGCTTCTGACACTCGCTTGTCACACAGAAGAAGAAGAGAGACAGTATTTACGTGCTTGCTATATTATGATATATTATGATATATAAGATATATTATGTCTATGGCAAAACCATTCACACACTTTTTGCTAACTGGCAGGAAGCATTAGCAGCTCATCTTCTTCTTTGTCTACTTACTTCCTCTTCGTCGTATCAATGTGTGCTCGGCAAGACCGATTTTGTGCTTGAGCGCCACCAAGTCGTGTTTTACTGTCACTTCAGCAGCTCCAGGCACGTGAACAAAAGCGCTGATCTCATTGGTCGGCCAGTTTTTAACGCGCCGCGTCAAAATAAAAAAACGAACCCGAGGCGTTTTTTTTAAAATTACGCTTTTACGCCTGGCGTTTTACGCGTCGGTGTGCACACTCACATTGGCGCCCATTGTTTAGTCACGAGGCGTTAAACGTCGGCGATAAACGCGCGCGAAAATCGTCCCGGTGTGAACAGGCCTTCATTCACTTCACCTGTCAGTGGTCATAATGTTATGTTTGATCTGTGTATATACACACATGCACACACACACATTGTATGTGTGTGTGTATATACATTCATACATTCTATAAAGTGGAATATTTAAATGCTTAATATAGACAATATTAAACATGCTAAAATAAGCACTTGTCTCTTGCAGGAGTTTGCAGACTCTCTTGGGATCCCGTTCCTTGAGACGAGTGCGAAGAGCTCCAGTAACGTGGAACAGGCCTTCATGACCATGGCGGCTGAGATCAAGAAGAGAATGGGCCCCGGGGCCACCGCAGGAGGGCCCGACAAATCCAACGTCAAGATTCAGAGCACGCCGGTCAAGGCGTCCAGCGGAGGATGCTGCTGAGGCCCGGTGCCTCTAAACACCCAACAACTCCATTTCAGATAACAGTAACGTTACCTACCACACGCCACAGTTTACGAGAGAGAGTGAGTGAGTGAGTGAGTGAGTCGGTGTGTGTGTGAGTGAGTGAGTGAGTGAGTGAGTCGGTGTGTGTGTGAGTGAGTCGGTGTGTGTGTGAGTGAGTGAGTCGGTGTGTGAGTGAGTGAGTCGGTGTGTGTGTGTGTGAGTGAGTCGTCGGTCAGTGAGTGATTGAGTGAGTCAGTGTGTGAGTAAGTGAGTGAGTGATTGATTGAGTGAGTGAGTGAGTCGGTGAGTCAGTCAGTCGGTGAGTGATTGATTGAGTGAGTCGGTGTGTGAGTGAGTCATTGATTGAGTGAGTCGGTGATTGAGTGATTGATTGAGTGAGTAGGTTTGTGAGTGAGTCAGTGATTGAGTGAGTCAGTGATTGAGTGAGTCAGTGATTGAGTGAGTGATTGAGTGAGTCTGTGAGTGATTGATTGAGTGAGTCGTGTGTGAGTGAGTCATTCATTGAGTCAGTCGGTGAGTGAGTTGTCGGTGAGTGAGTGATTGATTGAGTGAGTCGGTGTGTGAGTGAGTCATTGATTGAGTCGTCAGTGAGTGATTGATTGAGTGAGTCGGTGTGTGAGTGAGTCATTGATTGAGTCAGTCGGTGAGTGAGTCGTCGGTGGGTGAGTGATTGATTGAGTGAGTCGGTGAGTGAGTCGTCGGTTGGTGAGTGAGTGATTGAGTGAGTCATTGATTGAGTGAGTCAGTGAGTGAGCGAGTCAGTGAGTGAGTGAGTCAGTGAGTGAGCGAGTGAGTCGGTGAGTCAGTGAGTGAGTGAGTGAGTCAGTGAGTGAGCGAGTCAGTGAGTGAGTCAGGGAGTGAGTCAATAAAGACTGAGAATATTAATGAGAAAGAAAGGATCAAATTAATATTTGCCTGATATTGAATCATGCGTGCACTTCGCTGCATGACCAAACAAACACGTTTCCTAAATTCAGCGAGCGGCCCGCAATCGGCTGGGGCAAACATCTCAAATTCTGTGCGCTCATTTAGACAAGCATCCAAAAGCACTTTTGGACAAAGAAGTCCTGTTTCCGACGTTTTGTAGAGGACCGCAACTAGATTTCCCTTTGAACTTCCTCTTCGGGACTTTGAAGGAAGCAGTGGACTGTGATGTCATAACTGACCTCTGAATAGTGGGTTCCGTTACCATGGCTCCCGGTGTGGTTGCCCCGGCGACCTCTCCTTCGACCGCTGCCTTCTCTGCGTTTGGTGGACCGTTGTTTTTTCAGATCGTTTTATTTGTGCTCTTCAGCATTTCAAGATGCCGGTCCTCTGAGCGTGACACTTCAAATAAAGCTCTTGTTGTGTGTGCTAGTCGTCGGCCACCAGTCTAACAGCATTATCATCCTGTGCAATTCTGTGTAACTATACTTTGAAAAACAAGAACCAAATCCTTGTATTGGTTCTCTCTCTTAATCAGTTTGGATGCTTACACGTATATAATGTATATCCTGTATATTGGACTCAACATGTGTCTCCTGACAGCACCACATCAGCGTCACTGTAACAGAGATGCAGATTTATGTATAAATGCTGATCCCACTGAGTGGCTGATAAACAGGACATGACATCACTATAGTTAAAGCAACATTGCTCTTGTAATTTCTTTCGGTTTTCCGGGAGGAAAAAGGTCTTTTTCTCCCGTTTTTCTGTTTTCTTTTATGTCACACAATGTTTAAATAAACTATGAAGGAAAAGTTTAATAAAAATGGTTTTAACTGGAACGTTCGGTTTCATCTGTTATTCATCAAGGACGTATTCAACTGTTCAAAAATAACAGGGGAGACGCGCTGGCTTCACTTGGGCGATACCAAAGGAACCGAATGAAACTCAAGGCGTTCTTAGGAAACTTGGAACTGGTCAAACAAGAACCGAACACAGAGAAAAGAAACCAAAACTGAACACAATAGTGAGACGCAGCTCAGAAGCGTGTCCCTGTTTGCAGCCCAATCCCAGTGAAAGCTCAGCGGCGGCACGCTTGCATGCCTGGAGTCGGACATCTGCACGCTTCCACACTCCTGCAGGACGAGACAGCTGGCCTCCGCCGGGCCTCAGGGGTCAGAGGTCAGGGTCAAGGACAATGCAGGAAGCGTGCGGATCGCGATCCCTCGGCTTTATGTGGTTCTGGGTTGCTGGGAGACGGAGGGTCGCGGGTCTGAGGGACGGGGGGGGGGGGGTGGGACAGCTGTTCGGAGGAAGACGCATGTGTTCAGGATGAACAACACCATGTGAGGAACGACAGACTGTTTGCACACACACACACACACACACACACACACACACACAGATCTCGGGAACTTAACCAACTTTCTTGGTTTCTCGTTCAGTGCAACTCTGGGATTTTCTTTTTAAGGGTGGCAAGCGTCCCAGGACGTCTAAAGCAGTAGATGTGAAGATGAGAGGTGCTTGAGCTGATGTGGTTTGGGATGGCTCCGCTGCTTCCTCCTGGTCTGGCCATCTGGACAGCCTGATCTCATGAAGGAGGAGAGGATGACCTCCAGCAACGTTTGTCACCATGTCAAAATATGTCTGAACATTTTGACACACAAAGATGTGACCGACAGTCAGCCTGGTTATCAAACTGCTGATGTTGGCTCTGGTTTTGAAGGAAAGCCATCTTGGGATCGCTCAGATTGGGGTCTTTCATGGTTTAGGATGTGGCTTTAGATGCCACGGACCCCCAAATATGAACATCCTGAAATATAACAGACATGTCTTTATAAACATCCAATTAATACATTATATATTATCTAACAGTTTCTATTAAATATATTTTCTACTCACTCATGTGCTGTTAGATGTATCATTTATTTGTTTATTTAAATCTAATTTGTATTCATTTATTTTAATCTATTTATTAATTTTCTTTACATTGTATTGTATGTTAATTTAACATTAAATCACGTATTTATATATATTTTAATCTTAATTTATTAAGCTAATTTATTTACTTATTTTAATATTATTATTCTAATATTTTACATTTTTATTTTATTATTATATTTATTTTAATTGTATCATTATTTTTTACATTTTTATATGGTCATTTAACATTTATTTATTTAATTTGTTTACTTCTTTTTTTCTCTAGTTCTCTAGAATGTTAAGCAAATTTATAAATAAGAAAACAATTCAATTTATAATAAAGCAAATGTATTTATATATTTACTTATTTTAATTGTATTATTAATATAAAAACAACGTATTTATTTTTATTTTATTCATTTATTCACTTTTTTCATGTTTAAATAACTAATGATGAAAACATAGATTCAAATAACAATAAAAAAATTAAAATAAAAAAAATAGATTAATAGTGAAAAAAATATATATATATTTTGCAAACAAAATTTACGCATTTAAAATATTACATTTTCACCTTATTAATATGTATTTAAGCACAAAAATATATATCAGCCTTTTACATGATGATCATATTTGGGGTTGCTGAGTTAAAAACAACCCAACCGATGGGTTAAAACGACCCAATTGCAGGGTTAGTCCATTTTCAACCCAACTTGGGTTGTTTTTAACCCAGCATTTTTAAGAGTGTGGCACTAAATGATTGAAAAAGCAGATAATTTGATAAATGTTTGTTGAGACTTTCACAGTTGAGATGTTTCTGAAACTGGTCTCTGTGTTCATGAAAAATGTTCACATGACAAACTCACAAAGCGAATTATATTTAGAGGAGAGTGGACGAGAGCTCGTGCCGTGAATACTTCACATATTTGCGGCTTTTCCACGGGAGCGCGGAGAGCGAGATCACGTTCATTGACATATGCAGACTGGAATGAGAGAGGGAGGGAGGGAGGGATGGAGGGGGGACATCTGTAGCTTTGCTGAGTCGGATTCAGTTGGTGAATCGATTCGAACGCGCGATTCAGTTCAGCGAACCCTTTAACTAAACGATTCTTTTACGCGATCAATGCCAGCACGCTCGGTCAAAACAAACAAACAAACAAACATATCTGTTACTACTAGCGTTGAAAGTTTATTTTTCCAAAATTATTATTAACAAAAATATCTTGAGGAAAATCATTGTTAATAGTAGATAAAATTACCAAAATTAACCATGCTTTTACATAATAAAACAAAAAAAAACATGGTTACTTAGTTAAAGGCGCAGTATGTCAGTTTTTTTTTATTAAAATATATATATTATATTGACTTGTGTACATTATCCCAAATGTCTCCAACAATGGTTAAAATGGCTTATTTCTATGGATTTAAACAGACATCATACCTGTGTTACCCTCGATTTCCAGTGTTATATTGTAGAAACCATGGCAACGCCAAAGTTGCTTATGATGTGTTTTATTAGACAGGTGAGCAACTGTTTATTGTTTAAATCTGGTTTTCTTGATTTACCGCGAATACCATGTTTTGCTATGCCTAATATTGATCTAGCGCACAACAAGCATTATAAGTATTATCAGCATTATAACATAACTTACTTTCAACCCACTCAAATGTGTGTAATATGATAAAACAGCTCTGCGTTACCACACATACACATGACGTCTGCGGCGGCGTCATCAGAATAAGCGACCGCAAGCAGCGAAAAATTACATATTGTGCCTTTAAACTCCTATGATAACCACAAATTAACCATGGTATTTGTAGTAAAACTGATCAATACTAATCAATTACTCAAGGGTATTTACATTTAAAAAATGACAAACTTTGCGCCACGTAACGATATTGCTTGGCGATTGTAAAAAGCCTGTGGGAGGCTAATAAATAATATATTTTATAGTTGTTCATTCTAACTATTACCATATTTAACCGTTTATTAGAGCAGAAGAAAAACGTCTCTCGAATTCGGCTGGACCGAGTGATTCAAACGAACCGATTCAGCTGAGTCGACTCGTTCATCAGGCGACATCTGCGAGCGACGTCACTCTCGAAGACTCCGCTTGCGGTTTTCGTGAAGGCGGAATAGATCCGTCCGTCCGTCGACTGGGACGAGTGACTTCACGAGCTCTACGAGAGCGAGCGTGCGCAGCAAACGCGTTAAACCCCGAACACGAGCGCGCGAGTCGAGCTGGACCGGAGGGAAACGGTGAATGTATGAGTCCGATGAGCAGCTTGAAGTCCTCGCTTGACCTGCGTGCGGTGAGTCCGTGCGCCTTTACCCGCTCGGGACACTCGGGGTTCACTATGAACCGGACAAAACATATAACCGGGAAGTTATTTATCTTTTTTTTTATATTGGGTAAAATATTGGATTTAAATGTTAAAACTTGTATGTGTTTTATGTACTTTTGGGATTGTAATGTATTGAACGTCTCAAATGTTTTGGATTGTCTTTAAAGTATAAACCGTAGGATTTAAAGCCCCTGAATGACTCCAGTCACACACACACACACACACACACACACACACACACACACACACACACACACGGCTCGACCCATTGTGCCGTGTGTACTGCAGATGGTCACGGGTTAATGCCATTAATCACATTTTAGGACAGGCCTGTTGTATTGTCAGTGCTCGCGGGTTTGCTGGAGTGTTAAGCAGCCGTGAAGCTTTCATTTTACTGTAAGCCCGCTGAGGTTTCACTTTGAGCTGATATAATGTGGGCGTGCAGCGCTAAATGTCACGGGTTCAGCTCTACACACACTTCACACGCGCAGAGTTCGCGTTAACAGTCGCGCGCGAGCTCTAGTACAGGCAAATGTTTGCCATGAAATCATGCATTCGTGTTCGTATCCACGCATTAGACATGCATCTAAAAGTTCGCATTATCACTTTATCGGCCCGTGTCGTCATGAATATGTGCACACTGTGACATCACTTACAGAATTATGCCGTCACTCAGAAAAGAACGAGAGAGATTCAAATATGAAAACTCTGAGTTTAGAATTCTCACTGAAGGTTCCAGAACGCGGTGTGTGACTCAGGCATGGGGCCAGCTCTGACTGTCGCGCGCACACACACACACACACACGCTCGCGGCTGTTTGTCATGTTTGCGTGGTACAAACTATCAGCGATAACGTCCAGCCAATCACAGCCGGGAGGAAGTGATGCGCGTTAAAGCAAGTGCTGTGATTTACAGTAATCTCAGGGGCCGGAGTCATGTGTGTGTGTGTGTGTGTGTAGTCATGAGCTGGCGAAGCGATGGAGGTTGACTAAGCGGAAAGTACTGTGTTTTTTTCTATAAAGAGCAATCTAAACGTTCATTTGAGCAAAGTATTAATATTGAAATATGTAATACTGTATTTTTAACAAATAATTAAGTTGTATAAAAAAAATATACATTTTTTAAAATAAAATAAATGGTCATTTTATTACAGTCAATTTTATTCATTACATTTAATCATTTAGATATTAATAATTTAACATTTAATAAAAAATACATGTAATACAATTAAATGTATTTTACTCTAGAAAACATTTCAATACAAAATTAAATAGTCATTTTAGTAGTCATTTTTGTTCCTTTAATTTAATAATTAAAATATATTAATATATTAAATTTATTTTTTGAAAATAAAATATACATTTTAAAATAAAATATTGTCACTTTATTAGTCAATTTTCATTTAATTTAATAATTAAGATTTATTGATATGTTGAACATATATTTTTTATCAAATTAATATAAATATACATTTTAAAATAAATCTTGTAATTTTATTTATTCAATTTAATAATTAAGATATCTTAATATATTTAACATTTAATTTTATTACATTTATTTTATTTTTAATTCAATGTTTTACTTTAGAAAAAAATTAAATAAAAAATAAAATTGTCATTTTATTAGTCAATTTTGTTCCTTTAATTTAATAATTAAGATATATGAATATATATATATTTTTAAATTAGATAATAAAATATATATTTTAAAATAAAAAATTAGGTATATATTGCCATTTTATTACAATCGTATTTATTAAATTTAATAATCAAGATATTAATATTAAAATATGTAATAAAATCATCAGATTTATTGATAAAGTTATTACATTTATTTGTTGCTTTTTAAATATCAAATATTTTATTCAGTTTACTATAAAACAAAAAATCACATTTTAGTAAATATTAGTAAATAAAGAAATGAGGGAACATGCAATAAAATGACACCAAGTAAAATTTTACTATAGATTTGAAATAAAAATAAATGTATTTTTTCTTAAATAAGAGTTTTTAAAATATATTTTAAATATAATTTAAAAAAAAAAAAAAAAAATTTTTTTTTTAAAATATAAATTATATTTATATATATTTATATATATATATATATATTTATATATATATATATATATATATATATATATATATATATATATATATATATATATATATATATATATATATATATGTGTATGTGTGTGTGTGTGTGTGTGTGTGTCTGTGTTTAATGCTTGTCTTTCTCTCTTAGATAAAATGAATATATTTAATTGTATTACTTTTATTTTTAATTAAATTATAAAAATAAAATATACATTTTTTAAACCAAAATGTAATTTTATTACAGTCAGTTTCATTAATTCAATTTAATAGTTAAGATATCGTAATATATTTAACATTTAATTTGTAATTAAATACATGTTAATTTAGCAAAAAAAGTCAATAAAAATAAAATATACATTTTAAAAATAAAATTGTCATTTTATTAGGCAATTTTCATTCAATTTAATAATTAAGATATATTTATATATTTAATTTATATAAAAATAAAATATACATTTTAAAATAAAAAAATTAAATATTGCCATTTTATTACAATTAATCGTATTAATTAAATGTATAAATATTAAAATCTGTTAATTTTACTACATTTATTTGTTGCTTTTTAAACAAAACAAATATTTTATGCAGTTTACTATAAAACAAAAAAATTAAAATGAGTAAATATGGTAACACTTTACAATAAGGTTGTATTAGTTAACATTAGTTAATGCATTAGTCAACATGAACAACACCTCTTCGTTAATCTTTGTTAACGTTATGTAATATAAATCCAGCTGTTCATGGTTTATTCATGTTAGTTCACAGTGCATTAACTAATGTTAACAAGATTTTAATAATGCTTTAGTAAATGTTGAAATTAACATTAACAAAGATAAATAAATGCTTTATAAGTGCAGTTCATTATTAGTTCATGTTAACTAATGTTAACTAACGAACCTTATTGTAAAGTGTTACCGTAAATATTTTATTATTTTCCTCATTACTTTAAGTTTTACTATAGATTTGAAACAAAAATAAATAATAATTTTCTTAAATAAGAATATTTTAAATATAGATCATAAATGTTATATATATATATATATATATATATATGTGTGTGTGTGTGAATATAATGTGTGTTTGATGCTCGTCTCTCTTAGATAAGCGCTTCATGTTGGGTAAAGGCCTGAAGCGGAAGCTGGAGCCGGGGCAGGAGAATGGCGTACTGAAGATGGCCTGCCCGCAGGAAGTGCCGCCCTCCGGCTACTGGCTCCAGCGGCAGACGGTGCTCAACCTCACCCTGCTGAAGCTGCACAGCCGCCCGGGACACTCGGAGCCGGGCCTGGCCCGCAGGGTGCTCATCACCAACACCCTCCGGCACATCCAGGACGAGCTGAGAGGGGAGGAGGCCGTCCTTCTGCCCCCGGCCGCCCCCGTCACCAAGGACAGCTTCACCGCGGCGCTGGCGGAGATCGAGGCTCTGTGTCCCACCGTGGGAATCACGGCTTTATTTTCCACACTCGCATCAGACCAGGACGTGCCCGACATTAGCAGCGCTGACTCCGGTGCAGATCCAGAGCTTTCTGAAATGCACAGCAGCGTGGACGCGCTCTCTGACTCCGCCCATTCAGCGTTTAGCCACGCCCCCTCATCATATCTCGCCGATTTCTCATTGGACGATTTCCTGTTCACGGAAATAGACAACTTCCTGTTCGACAACACCCCCTGCGGTTCGTCCCTGAGCGCGACCTCAGGCACCTCACGGGTCGTTTCCATGGTAACGGACGACCTCGTCAAGACGCTCGCCGGTTACGGAAATGGCGGGACGGGCCAATCGGCTCTTCCGTCTAATCAGACTTTCAAACTGGACCTGAACGAACTGGACCACATTATGGAGGTTTTAGTCGGGTCATAATAACGTACTCGCATCAGGAAATATTAAGGGGAATGTTTCTGTATTATGGGATGTACAGCAAAAAGGTGACGTTCATATATTTATTTTGATACAGGGCGCACAATGTGATGTCATAAAGTAATATTTTAATACTTTTTCCTTGTGGAAATTATTTTAGTATTTAACATTTTTAAATAAAACAAAATGGCTGAACCAATGAATGAAGACGAAACCAGTTTTTTTTTCTCTTAAATTATTTTAATTTCTTGTGTACACTTAAAGAAAATTTACACAGTAGTTTTTTTGTTTTGTTTGTTCCAAGAGCCCGGGCATGCGCGATTGACCTCGGTACAGGCTCTTTAGAGAGATATCATTCATCTGTATGAGTTTTCCATAGGAATTTTCCCATAACAATTTTTACATGTTTCATAGTTTGACTGTACACAGTCCGAAGCCACAGTTAACTATGTAAGCAGTTCTTCCGTATGTCTTTACAATGTGCAAAATCCTCCAGGAGACAGAATAAACAATGACACACACACACACACACACACACATAAAGAAAAGAACAGATGGGAAACTCTTCCTGGAGAACATTTCCCATCATGCACTCCTGTCGTACAGGATCACTGTGACGGCAGAGACGTCCTCCAGAAGAGTCGGATTAAATAAAACACAGATCCAGCATGAGCAAACACACACTGATAACAGGGAAATGAGCGCAGGTACAGCAGATATTGGTCCCTTATTCTCGACACAGCTATTTATAGTTCATCATTCATTCAGCGGTTCCTTCAGTCCGAAGCCAGTGGTTTCACCTTACATTAAAATATAACAAACGACAAAACAAACGAAAACGAGCAGCAAAATGTGTAAGAAAAGCTGTCGTTTCTATAAAGGAAAAGCGACACAATCTGAAAGCCACGCCCACCAGGGGGAACGATCCAACCGTCTCCATTGACTTTGTATTGCGTGAAGAACGCAAAAACAGAACAATGTCTAAAAGCTGATAATGTGACAAGTGTACAGCAAACAAGCTAAAAAACACAGAAATAAGGTTTTTATAAGCCGTCGACCCAAAAAAACGAGCGTTTAAGGACAAAAAAGTGGATCCAGGCAATTGGGACGGAGCGAGACATGTTATATTACACTGAGAATTACGCCCACTAGAGGGGAATGTGATCAGAGACAGGAAATATAATATATAAAACTGACTTTTGGATATTTGACTTAATGTTTACAGCACATGTAGGCATAACTGAGGCATACTGAGTGTCAGGATCCCAAAATCTTCCTGCTTTCATCCACTTTTGTCTCCACAAACGCTCGGTTTTTTTTGGGTCGACAGCTTATAAATCCTCATTTCGGTGTTGTTTAGCTTGTTTGCTGTACACCTTGTCACATGTCAGCTTTTAGACATTGTTCTGTTTTTTGTTTCAAGTCCGAAATGACAAGGAGGCGCTTCAGGCAATACAAAGTCAATAGATGTGGGCGTGGCCTAAAAGCGCTGTCTTCGTCTAGTGTGTCCGTGAGGAAAGCAAGTTCATTGTTAAACTAATCGCACAAAATAAAGATAGTCTTCTGTGTTCACTAATGCATGTGTGAAATAAAACCTACAATGCCAATATTGATTGTAATGGAATAGCCAAAACGATTTAAAAAAGGCCTTTTGTTTACGCAAAATATGCAGGCGGTTTGATTTCAAGTCTATATAACTACGCATGTATATATCGAAACACAAATCAGATCATTCACATCATCATTTGTGCCATTGAAGGACTCTTAAGCCAGTGTTTCATAAAAACAAACAACCGAAAGTGCCTCTCGTACACACCAACTCTCATCCCTGATTATATACAGATTGGCTCTAATATAAACACAAACTCTGTTACTGTCATTCTACAAATAAAACGATCTAGTCTTCTCTAAAGCGATCGATCAGTAGCCGATTATCTCATACGCTCGCTCTCTCTCTCATAGGATGATGTATTTGAACTTAAAAATGACCCCCTCCCAAAAAAAAAGAGCGCTAGAAAACCAAAAGGACGAAATTAAAATCGTATAAACGTCAGTATGGTGGGAACTGGAGAGCGATACACAGAGAAAGATGGGTGAAAGGAAGCGGAAGAGGAGAACGCATCAGTCGGGCGTGGAGGAGGGCAGGAGAGGAGTCAGCGTGGAGGGAAACATGAGGACTTTAGCCTGCATGAACGACAGGTCCGGCAGGCCCGAGATCACTCGCCGAGCCTCTTCGCTCAGATTCTCCTCCTTCTGCACAGGCCTTCTGCTGAGAGAGATCACACCCATCAGACACCAGACACATTAGAGAAACACATCAGATCAGAGAGAGCTCAGACAGATAAGAGAAATATGTCAGACATTAGTGAAATAGACAGATTACAGAAATAGATCAGAAATACATGCATTCGGGAAGTATTCACAGCGCTTCACTTTTCCCACTTTTTATGCTACAGCTTTATTCCAAAATGGATGGATTTCATTATTTTCCTCAATTCTACAAACACTACCCCATAATGACAACCTGAAAGAAGTTTGTTTGAAATCTTTGCAAATTTATCAAAAATAAAAAAACGACACAAATCACATGTACACAAGTATTAACAGCCTTTGCCATGACACTCATGATTGAGCTCAGGTGCTCCTGTTTCCACTGATCATCCTTGAGATGTTTCAACAACTTGATTGGAGTCCACCTGTGGTCAATCCGGTGCAACGTCACTGGCCCTGTCCCAAATGGCACACTTCATGCGCACTTTCGGTCTTGTGGACTTACAATGGCCGCTGTGTGCGCGTGTCTGTTAAGTCCACAAGACCGTAGGTTGTCCCATTCGTCATTTAAAGGGTTACTTCAGTGATTTAGCATTAAGCTTTGTATTTAAACTGGGTTATTTATGTAGTAGAAATGTGAAATTATTTTTGAATTTGGTGCCTTCTATACTGAGAAAAGACAGAAAATGTATTTTTGTCTCATGTGGATGAAAGACAACAACTCCCAGAATGCACTTGCTTCACTGCCCTACGAGGCCACTTTGACACCGTCGTTTTGATCTTCATAGTAATACAATCATTTCGTTCAGTTAGAGAATAAACACTACAATTAAAAACTGAATGTGTCTTCAATAAAGTGTGAGGGAGCCGAACGAGAGTCACGTCACAGACGCAGCAGTGTCAGATTTCATTCCTCACGAAGAGCTGAGGTAACGTTAAGCGCCAGTCTGGCACGTTTTCAGATCGCATATGGAAGCTAAACTCACAGGAATTCATTGAAAAGTTGAAACACTCCCTTTACTCTGCACCACGCTCCGTTATTATAATTATCCGTCTGTGTCTGTGTCTGACATTCTGTGTGTGAGATCTCTCCCCTGTGGGCGGGTTGATAACATGCGGAACAGCTCCATCTAGTGGCCGTAGTCTTTGCCTCTGGCCAAAAAATCCTCAGATGACGCAAAATGACGATATTTGCGTCATCTGAGGAATTTTTTCCAGAAATAAAATGCATAATTCTCTCGTCTCAGGGGGATATGAGGGGGGAAAGTACCACAATTTGAATATATAACCGGGTTTCTACTGATACAAAGCTTAATGCTAAATCACTGAAGTTACCCTTTAAGCTTAAAGAAGGGTGCTCGTGAGCATCCCCTTTGCGGCTGCTATGCGCCCTCGATGCGCACTTCAGCTGAGCCTGAAAGTTTGCGAACTACACAGAAGGCTTCTACACGGCAGTCAAAGCGGCATTACGTCGTGAAATTGCGGACTCAGAGGAAGACCGTGAGGGTTTAGGGTGCCATTTGGGACAGGAAGAGATTCACGCTCACTTTAAGGGGAAAATTAACTAGACTTCCCATTGACTTCGAATCAAGTAAACTTTCGGAAAGTTGTTGAAAGTTCCCCTGCCGATTGAAAGACTAACGCGACCAGGTCCGCTCGTCATGACGTCACGCACACATCTTGAGTTTCACTTTCAACTTTCAACACTTTTCCATGGAAGGCGATTGGCAAAGAACTGACAAAATGTAAAAATGTGTACCTTCAATGCAATGTAAGTCGCTTTGGATAAAAGGCGATTGGCCGAAAGTTTAATTGATAAAGTTTTAAATATGGATATTTTTCTTACACAAACGCATCGATTCGCTTCAGAAGGCCTTTATTAACCCCGCCAGAGCCGTGTGGAGCAGTTATATGACGGACAGATGCATATTTTATGGACTTCAAAAACAGAGCAACTATTACTGCTATTCTAATGCTTGGATTAGCCAGAACTTTTGTAATATAACTCTGATTATATTCGTCTGAAAGAAGAATGTCATATACACCTCGGATGACTTGAGGGTGAGTAAATCATGGGCTAATTTTCATTTTTGGGTGAACTATCCCTTTAAGTTCTTCATGCCTGACTGCTTTGTACGGACGGAGTTTTGTGCCACTATTTTGTATTGAAGTCTATGGGAAGTCTAGTTCATTTTCCCCTAAAAAGGGCCGGTGACAAAATTGACAGTTAAGTTCCCGGATGTGCCGGTAGTCCGTATTGGATGTGATTTGGAAAGGCACACACCTGTCTATATAAGGTCCCACAGTTAACAGTGCATGTCAGAGCACAAACCAAACCAGGAAGTCCAAGGAATCGTCTGTAGACCTCAGAGACAGGATTGTATCGAGGCACAGATCTGGGGAAGGTCACAGAAAACGTTCTGCAGCATTGAAGTCCCGATGAGCACAGTGGCCTCCATCATCAGTAAATGAAGAAGTGTGGAACCACCAGGACTCTTCCTAGAGCTGAGTGATTGGTGGAGAAGGGCCTTAAAGGGTTAGTTCACCCAAAAATGAAAATTCTGTCATTAATTACTCACCCTCATGTCGTTTGACACCCGTAAGACCTCCGTTCATCTTCAGAACACAAATGAAGATATTTTAGTGTAAAGCTGATGCTGAGAAAGGCTTCAGATAGGCCTCCATTGGCATTCAGTACATTTTCACTCCCAAGACCCATAAAAGGCACTTAAAACGTTGTTACAAAGTCCATCTCACCACAGTGGCTCTACAATAATTTTACGATGCGACGACAATAGTTTTTGTGCGAAAAAAAAAAAATCAAAATAACACCTTTATCCAGCTTGTTCTTGTCTTCCGTGTGTGCCTCCACGACGCATGCGCGAGAATATGACGCAGATCCTGGGTTCGGGAATCCATGAAATACACACTTAAGCCCCATTTTGAGAACTACGCCGAGACCTAAAGCACGATCAATGTAGAATTCAACAGCTTAGACACGCGCGTCTTCCTCTGCTCGTAAACAAATCGCTTCTGGGTCATGTGTCCGAACGCCGGATCTGCATCATATTCTCGTGCATGCGTCGTAGAGGCACACACGGAAGACAAGAACAAGTTGGATAAAGGTATTATTTAGATTTTTTTTTGCGCACAAAAACTATTGTCGTCGTTTCGTAAAATTATTGTAGAGTCACTGTGGTGAGATGGACTTTGTAACGACGTTTTAAGTGCCTTTTATGGGTCTTGGGAGTGTAAATGTACTGAATGCCAATGGAGGCCAATCTGAAGCCTTTCTCAGCATCAGCTTTACACTAAAATCTTTTCATCTGTGTTCCGAAGATGAACGGAGGTCTGACGGGTGTCCAACGACATGAGGGTGAGTAATTAATGACAGAATTTTCATTTTTGGGTGAACTAACCCTTTAAGGAGGTGACCAAGAACCTGATGGTCACTCTTGACAGAGTTCCAGAGTTTCTCTGTGGAGAACCTTCCAGAAGAACAACTATCTCTGCAGCCCTCCACCAATCAGGCCTGTATGCTAGAGTTTCCAGACGGAAGACACTCCTCAGGAAAAGGCTCATGACAGCCCGTCTGGAGTTTGCCGAAAGGCACCTGAATGACCCTCAGACCATGAGAAACACAATTCTCTGGTCTGGTGAAACAAAGATTGAACTCTTTGGCCATGGCAAGCATCATGTCTGGAGGAAACCAGGCACCGCTCATCACCTTCGCCAATCCCATCCCTACAGTGAAGCGGTGGGGGCAGCATCATGATGTGGGGATGTTTTCCAGCGCCAGGAACAGGGAGACTAGTCAGGAACAAGACAAAGATGAATGCAGCTGTACAGACACATCCTTGATGATCCTTGACCTGCTCCAGAGCACTCTGGGACCTCAGACTGGGGCGAAGGTTCATCTTCCAACAGGACAGCGACCCGAAGCTCACAGCCAAGATAACAAAGGAGTGGCTACAGGACGACTCTGTGAATGTCGTTGAGTGGCCCAGCCAGAGCCCAGACTTGAACATCTCTGGAGAGATCTGAAAATGGCTGTGCACCGATGCTCCCCATCCAACCTGATGGAGCTTGAGAGGTCCTGCAAAGAAGAACGGGAGAAACTGCCCAAATATAGGTGTGCCAAGCTTGTAGCATCAAACTCAAAAGACTTGAGGCTGTGATTGGCGCCAAAGTATTGAGCAAAGGCTGTGAATACTTACTTTTCATTTTTTATTTTGAATAAATTTGCAAAGATTTCAAACAAACTTCTTTCACGTTGTCATTATGGGGTAGTGTTTGTAGAAATTTGAGGAAAATCTTGATTTTAATCCATTTTGGAATAAGGCTGCAACATAACATGTGGGAAAAGTGAGGCGCTGTGGCTCCCCCTGGTGGCCAAGAGGCAGTAGTGCGAACGAGTGAGGCTCACTGACCTGGTGGAGGTGCTGGTCTTCTCGACGGTCGACATGAGGCGAGCGAACGCATCCACGACTCTACTGCCGCCCCCGCTGACGTCCAGCTTGGCTTGGGTCAACTCGTACAGCTCCGGATCCACGCCTGCACGCCATCACACGCATATCAGCACACTTTTGTGATACGTTACCATATGTAAAGCATGCAGGAACGGTCATTTGAAGGGACGGTTAAAGATACAGATGCAAATAGAGCAGAGATCAATAACACACAGACAGCAGTGCTAAACAGCAAACCTGGTATGGAGGTGGCCGTGCCAGAGGGCGACTCGTCCACAGGGCCGAAAAAATCGAGGTTGAGCAGAGACGAGCCTCCACTCGCTTCAGAGAGAACGAGGGATGGTGAAAGAGAGGAGAAGGGTTACGGACAGAGAGAGAGAGAGAGAAAACAGGAAAGCAGAAGTTGACATATGCTCAGATCTGGGTTAGTGATGAAATCTACATTAGTGCTGGTTTCTGTTAGAGAAGCATTCATGAGGAGACGTTACTGCACAACTGCTAATCAACAGGTTAGCTTCACACTGACAGATACTCCAGAAGAAGAAAAGCTTAGTTTCTCCATTCTTCTCTGTGATGTTAGTGAGAAACGATAGAGCGCGGTTACCGTCCAGAGGGTTTGTAAGGCCACTGCTGCTCCAGTCGAACTGAACGGGAGGAAGAGACTCCTGACGGAAAAAAGGGAACATATCACAAAAGTAAGCAAAAAAGTGCTGTCAAATTGATTAATCGCATCCAAAATAAGTGTTTACATAATATATGTGTGTAACCATATATATATATATATATATATATATATATATATATATATATATATATATATATATATATATATATATATATATATATATATATATATATATATATATATATATATATATATATATATATATATATATATATATATATATATATATATATAAAAAATCTTAAATATGAAGCATTTACACATAATAATAATACACAGTACACACACATATATTATGCAAACAAAAACTTGCGATTAATCACATTTTTTTAAATGTGCAACACTCGGTTTATTATTTTATTTAGTGATTGCTGTATCACTTATATATATATATATTTAGCATTTTTAATTCTACTTTGTGTGACAATATTTTCAGATCAAATACAACCCTCTACCCACACCTTGGCAATAGAATCGCCATTGGCTAGTAACATTTTTCGTTTAGTTATATATATATATATTAGGGCTGTCAAAAGATTAATCGCGATTAATCGCATCCAAAATAAAAGTTTGTGTTTACATAATATGTGTGTGTGTACTCTGTTAATTATTATTTATATATAAATACACACACAAGCATGTATATATTTAAGAAAAAAATATTATTTTTTATATATAAAACATTTATATTTATATATATTATAGATTATATAAATGTATATACATGCAAATATTTCTTAAATATATACATGAATGTGTGTGTATTTATATATAAATAATAATTAACAGAGTACACACACATATATTATGTAAACACAAACTTTTATTTTGGATGCGTTTTCGCAATTAATCTTTTGACAGCCCTAATATATATATATATTAGGGGTGTAACGGTACACGTATTCGTATTGAACCGTTTCGGTACAAGGCTCTCGGTTCGGTGCACGCGTGTACCGAACGGTTATGAATGCAATCTTTAACAGTTAACAGTCGGCTTGTTTAAAGCGCAGAACACACTTCAATCCTAGTTCCCACACGAACATATTGAGTATTCAGTCCATTTTATCACGAAATTCAAACGATAAATGCATTTTAATGCTCTTTAATGTTACGTGACTGATAGACGCGTATCAGTTCAACTTCAAGTGGCAGCGCGCGCCGCGCGAGTGAACGCGTCGCGATCAGGAAGAGAATAAATATAAATTAATATCTTGTTGAGGATACATTACAACTAACTGAAACGTATCATATGTTGTGTAATCACTCCATCGGTGATTCAACCGCGGAAAGACAATAAAACAGCTGGTAAACAATGTCGTGTAGAATCACGTTTACCTCAGAAGTCAGTGTCCACAGCTGTTAGCTCACTAACGTTAGAGAGATTAACTCTTTCACTGAATACATGCACTATATTAGCCTATATATTCATTATATTAGCCTATATATATTCATTATATACTACTTAGCCTGTTAGTGATGTCTTGTTTATTTAATGTATGTTTAAATAAACCTGTCATTAAAATTACAGCCACTAAATGATTATATTTCAACAAAAAATTGGAGAAAAAATTATAATAATTCGATTCGAGCTTATGAGTGTTGATTATTATATCTAAAAATAAATAGCAACTGAATTTAGGCTAATAGTTTGGGCTCTGTTGTTAATCTTTAATAGCAATATGTAAGTAAGGGCTCCCTATATAGTTTACAGCATTATCTTTAAGAAACTTTTAGTTATAACTGAATTAATTTAAAGCAGCACTAGGTAACTTTTGCTCTTGGGCTCCCCCTACAGTTGTGAAACAGTATTGTCCTCTACTACTGTCGTAAACTGTCATTCTACATCAGCGGATGCATCGCACGTGCATTTGTTGACATGACAACTATGATAGCCCTGAACACTGCAGGAGTTCACATGCAGGTGTTCTGCTTGCGTCGCGTGTGAAATGTCTTCATCCCAGGTACAGTGGCATATGTTTCAGCATGTCATATGAATATAATTTCATGGGTTTTATTTTTTTCAAACGCCAAATGATCGCGATGCTCACGTTTACAAGCCAGCGTCATTATAGTAGTCTAGTCTATTGGTTCCCGTTTTACAGAATCTATATGATACTTCAATTCAATGTTTGAGTGGTAGGTAATAACCATATATCGTCAATATTATAATATCAAGCTAGCATAGATGAATCTGCAAATTTGAAAAATCGATTTGCATTATAGCTTGAGGCAAGACAAATAAACCAATATCACAGACATGTTAGGTATCCTAAAATATGATTTAGTACGTCTTATGTATTTACTTGCAAGAATGTAGCCCCTCCTCCTTCAGCTCACGCCAACGAGCAAACGCTGCCCAATGTTGATCCTCGTCCTGCCTTTAATCCGATCACTTTCTCGTTTCCTCTTTTTGCTTTCCTCCGACAAAACCTTTGCTTTCTTATTTTTCTGTGCTGCTTCGGCCATGACTATAACATTCGGCAAACAATTATAGTTTTTCTCGCACGTCCGAATTTAAGGAAGTGGGGGTGGAAGTGACGTATATGCTGTAAAGCAGTCGAATTTTGTAGTTCTTTTTTTTCTCGGGTTACTACCCGAAACCCGAAGTTTAAAAGTACGATTAAAAACGATACAGACCCCGTCAGGCTATGGCAGACGTGTCATTCAACCTATTGTAAGTCGATGTATCATCACAAGAGTTTTGAAAATATATTATGAAGGTTGAAAAGTTACCTAGTGCTGCTTTAAGGACAGACACAATTTTTTTTCATTAAACCACTGTTGAATAAAAATTAATAAAAAGCAATTTTGTAAAACTGCTGTACCGAATCCGTACCGAACCGTGACTTCAAAACCGAGGTACGTACCGAACCGTCAGTTTTGTGTACCGTTACACCCCTAATATATATATATATCACACATAAATCCAACTCTATATATCAGGCTGAGCGATAATAGTTACATTTTGCAACGATGCAAACAATCATGCAATTGAGATTTTCAATATGTTTTTTCAATTTCAATATGAAAATTGTTATTTCATTGTTTTTTGTTATTATATCCTCTATTAAATTGTGCATCTCGTGAATGCGTCTGATGCGTCTTTGTGCACACGCTTCAGATGTGTCAATCTTACAGCGCGAGTAAGATCGTTTGGTTTACATCAGCATGAGTTTGAAAATCACATTTAATTGGTTCAGACTTATGCCATCAAGAATTCGCTATGAATATTCATAAAGTTGGAATGCTGCGCTTTGAAAACAATACCAAATTTGTGCTGAGGGAAGCAGTCGTAGTGAAGAGCAGAGAAAAACTGCGGTTTTCATGGAAAAAGCAAAGGTACTCCCCTCAGAAAACATACAAATAAAGACACGTTTAGATGTTTGATTGTTATTTAGAGTACTGGGATTGCCAGACGAGGGCTTAATGAACTCATTTTTGCGAAAACCTCAAATTCGGCATTTTTCACTTGTTTTGCCTGAAGCTCGAAAATGATCCTGTGCGCATTCCCACTCATTTTGCCAGCACGGGTCACACATATAGAGCTGAGCGATATGACCAACTCAGAGTCAACAGATGACGGTCGGTGAAGATGCTCACCTGGGCGGTGTCTGGCGGACAGGTGTTCAACTCCGTGGCAACTGAAGGAGATTGTGCTATTGAGGCGATCATTTCAGCGGCGGAGACGGGCTTCACCGGCTCTTTCGTGGGCTCCAGCATCCCCTGCAGGCCGACAGTTGTCAAAGATGATTGATTAAACACACATGAGGACGTTTAAAATAAACCGGCATCACACAGGGGGCTCGACTCACCAGACTGGCAGCGTACATTGGCACAATTACAGGCTGCTTTTTATGGCCCGTGAACAGCTGAGGAGGAAGAGACAACAGAAGTGAGGACCTGTTTTGTTTTTGGGCTCTACTAGAATATGTTTTCATGAGTGAATGTTCAAAAAAACTTCATTTTTCACATATTTGACATTGTTGCAGCACCTCTTTTCTCAGCCTGTCAGTATCGCTCTGTTTACCACCTGTCTCTGTGAAGCCCCTCCTTCTGTGCTCTGATTGGTCAGCTGGACTAGGGATGGGCAACAGTGGTCGAGTAATCGAGTACTCGAACGTGACAGCGATCATCGATCATGAGAACGATGATCGCCCTTAAAAAAAAAATTATTGTCCCTTTTTTATTGGTTATTGCGTCGTTTTGCGCGGTACTGGAGGTCTGATTGGTTAGCGTTATACAGCACGCCTCCTGACCGCGGCGAAATAAAGTGAAACTGAGGCGTGCACTGCAGTGATGTCTGGAATCACTGTGATCATTAAATGGTTAGTGCAAGATGTGCAGCGCCAATCTGTCATAGCCTACATAGCATTATAGTGAGAACACAGTGGAAAATGCTGTAAATGATCTGTGTTTAGTTCCCCGTGTATCAGCTGATCCACAGAGAAACTAGCAAGAACACTCAGACTAGCGCGTGAAGTTCATGTGCGCATTCGCGTCCTTTTCTGCAGATGCACGTTGTAAGATTACTTTTATGTTTTCTATATCTGATTAATCTAATATAAGAAGCGTTTGGTTGAGCTCAAGCTAGCAAAGGGCTGCCGTTATACCGGCTGTTCATTCTCTTCAGTTTCAGCTCAAATGCATTAATGCTCGAGCTCGACATGGTTTAGAGACAGATATTCTTTTTAGATAGGCTTTTTCTTTCTCAGAATCATTGACATTAGTAATGCAGCAGTGCTATACTGTTCTCGTATTTTTTAATAGTAGACCTAGTTTATTTAAAGCTGTTTTTCGTTATGAGTTTGAAAACGCGCAGTGATGTCTGTAAACGCTTCGATCATGAATAATACAATGAAGTGCATGATGTGCAGAGTCAATCTGTCAAAGCATTATAATGAGAACACGATTTTAATAAAATGTTGTTTCTGTGTGCTTTCGTTGTCCGTGTATCGGCGTTGTTAAGGGAAGAGCGCATTCAAAATGTTCCGTTTCAAACCCTTCGCCTGTAAAATCTAGCACGCTGAAGTTCACGTGCGCATTCACGTCCTTTTGTGTTGGTTTATGTCGTAATAGGTTCATAATAATCTTCATATTAATATTGATATATGGTGCGTTTGGTTGAGTTTATTAACCAGATAGCAAGCTCTGCAGGGTGGTGTTATTTCACTGTTTCAGCTCAAAGGCAATGCTCGATACTGATTTGGTTATTTGAGACGGTCATTTTATAAAGATGTTTCTTTTTCAAAGACATTTATGCATCATAATCTAGCAGTTATTTTTTGTTTTATATGTTCATGTTTTCATATACCTGTTTTCATGTCACGTTTGTATTTGTCAACAACCATCTTCATAACAGTTTTCATTATGTCAATGACGGACATGCCCCGCCCCCTGCACATGCCCCGCCCCCGAGTACTCGAGTACTCGTTTTTGAGACCTATCGATGATCGAAATGAGAAATTGACAAAAATGCCCATCCCTAAGCTGGACCAGTGTGTTGTGATTGGTCCAGCGCGTCGAGCGTGCTTGGGAAATGTCCCGCCCATTTACCATAACCACCAGTTTCAACACACTACTAACTCACTTAACCAAGACCCGCCCCTTTATTGTGCATAATGTCTTGGGCGGGAATTATTTAAATGAGGAATATTTAAATAGGGACTTTGTAACTTGTCAGAGCTTTTTCATGCTTAGCAACATCACACACTAAAGAAAGCTGGACATGTAAAAAACCACAGATAAAATACACTACATGTCTTTCCTTAATCCGACTCACTATATTTCTGGTGTCAATGCCGAGAGAGCAGAGCAGTGTTTTGTTGGTGTGAGAGCCGCCCCACTGGTACCGGAGGCCGTAGGCATTGGTGACATCCTGCAGCTGCTGCCAGACGTCCCGCAGTGCCCTACACAGCCCACAGGAGGAGACAGAGAGCGTTTCATTGACCACAGGATAATAATGACGACTTAATTTGCATTTGGCACTCAGCAAACAAACTCGTAGCTCCTCACCCGTTGGTTGTCCCTCTGACGCCGTCTTCCTGTTCTGATGTGTCAGGAGGTTTGAGTAAGGTGTTGAGCGTGGTCACTTCTACCTCCACCTGCGGAGCGAGGACCAGCTCGAAACTGGCCTGGAAAATCTTCTCCAAACGGCTGTGCAGTGCAGTCTTAGTAGAAAACAGAGGAAAACCACGGCTTTAACAAACACCTTTTGAAAAAGATGGATATGAAATATGGAACTGCCTTTTGATTCAAAATTATGCATCAACTAAATCAAAGATAGTGGATGAAGTGAGAGAACAAACATACAAAGCTGTAAAAAAAATGTATTCAGCATGGATGCATTCAATTGATCGAAAGTGACTGTTATAATAATATAACATTTCTATATCAAATAAATGCTGTTTTTTTTTTACTTTCTATCCATGTGATGCCCGATCACATTTTCACAAAAATATGAACTGTTTTCAATATTGATAACAATAATAAATGTTTCAGAATGATTTGTGAAGGATCATGTGACACTGAAGACTGGAGTAATGATGCTGAAAATACAGCTTTGATCACAGGAATAAATTACACTTTTAACAATATATTCACATAGAAAACAGTTATTGTAATAATATTTCACAATATTACAGTTTGGACTGTATTTTTTAATCAAATAAATGCCGCCTTGGTGAGCAGAAGTTAATTTTACCACAAACTTGTACTTCTATCACATTTAATTTATTACTGAAAAGTATCTGAAAATAGCAGTGCAATTAAAAACAGAATATTTAACGCAATATTTCTGTCTGTTATTGAACTTTATGCTTAATGTAAGGGTGCTTTCACATCAGTTCGGTTAATTTGGTCCAAACTAAGGGCAAACAATTATACATTGTAGCATTTTTCAGCTTTTTTGGTTCCTTTTCACAGCACACTGATTGCTTTGGTCCGAACCAGTTGAAACGAACCAAAATGAAGTCACATGACAACATCCACATCACTCATTGGCCATGGCGTATTTCCTAAACTGCGACTGCGCGGGCTGGTTTAGTCCCTGGCCATAATCTATTACATTGTTTGTATACACCACAATATGCAAACAATACATTTCTATAATGGTGCGTGGATGCGGCTTGAAAACGACGCTCTAATCACTTCAAGCAAAGATTGCGCTGTTCTTGTGAGGTTTCGAAAGTTGGGACTTAATATGGTCATCAGACCAAATTTCTATGAGGCTCCACACCTCATCGCTACTCCAAATTTGTCCGCGAGCTGCCATGCTAAAGTGCAAACTGTCAACAAACACTTCCTCATCCCATAATGCACAGCGCAGCTGACTACGGCAGCTGGTTTAGTCCAAAAATGATCAGTACGTTTTGCAGTTGGGTCTGTTCGAGGTCGGATCACGTCTCACCACAAACGAGCCGCTCCAGAGTTCGCTTGGAAGCGTACTCGGGACGCTTGTTTGGTCTGCTTTTGGTGCGCACCCGAGTGCGATCGCTGCTTTCACACCTGACCAAACGAAAACGGGAAAAACTAATTCTAGTACGATTCAACCGAACTAAATGAGGCAGCACCCTAAGAAAGCTGGATTTATTTTAAGACTAAGTACATGATGTTTTGCTGTTAATTAGCAAATGTTTCATTTTGACTTGCACAGTGGAAGTAATGAAAGAGAAATCTGAAAGGCTCTATTTGTGCTTAATCAGTAAACCATCCGGCCCAGGTACATTCCTGAATCATTTTGGTACATTCCTGAATCATCTGAATCATTTCCTGTTGACGTCCTGCCAGTTTTCAATACCTTTCACCAACAAATAGAGGAACAGAATGATGCAAATATAGACCATCAAAACAGTGTTTAGGTTATCAGACCTACCGCTGTACAACTTTTGTGCTCCTCCGCACCAGTAAGGGGCGCCGAAACCGGCTGGTCTTTATTCCAGTCGTCTCCAGTCTTTTCAGTACTCGATGCATCCTGTTCCTGCCCGAACGTTGCCCACGATTCCCCGCCATTCTGGCTCTGCTCCGGCTCAGAGAAAGCCTGCCATCCTCCGTTATCGCCGGCATCGGCCTCCTGCGCAGAGCTGAAATCCGCGAAACTGTCGCTTTCAGGAAAGTCTGCTAACGTTGTTGTTTCCTCACCTGCCAAATCGGTTTTACTAGGTTCTTTTGATGCGTCAAAATCGCAAAATTCATCGTCTTCATCATCCGCCGGGGGAATGGGGGCCGTTTCGGACTGCGTTGTGGCCCCCTGCTGGTCAAAATCAGCGAATCCAGTCGCGCTAAATGAGCTGGAGTCTCCAAAGTCCCCGAAATCGCCGAAATCCTCATCGTCGTCCTCGGCCAGTTGGCTGTGATCGGCCGGAGTGGCCGTGTCCTCCTGAAGCGGAGGCGAGGGTACGGATCCCGTCGTGCTAAAGTCACCGAATTCTTCGAGCGCGTCTGTCGATAGCGGCCGACCGAAGGAAGTCTCCGTTTCCGTCTCCGTTTCTTCGGTCTCTGAGCCCTTCTCATCTGATTGGTCAGCACTACACCTCTCCTCATTAGCGTCGTGTAACACCCCGTCGTCATCGGCCTCACTCTGAGCGACACCGTTATGGGCTAGCGGCTGCGCAGAGCTAACAGCTTCAGTAGTATCCGCTTCTAGATCCCTTTGATCTACATCCGACCCTTCATTGAAACTCAAGTTCCCGTTGCTGAGACCTTCTGAGTTTTCCGAAGGGAATCCAAACCCTGTGTTTCTCGAGTCCCTGCTGTCGTCCGCTGTACTAGCTCCTCGCACTTCAACACTGTCGCTAATGTCATTCTGTGCCGGTTGATTTGAATGTTCCCAGTCTGTATTTGAAGGCTGGCTGTGTTCAGCATTTGAAAAAGCAGAGAAATCGGCAAAATCATCTGGACTGACATCGATTTCATTGTTTTTGTGTGGCGTAGGTGGGCTTTCTCCTCGGTCTAACGTTGCGAATCCGTTGGTTAGCACTTCAGCGGTGCCATTGCAGTCAATGGCGTCGCGGTCAGTCCGAGAGCCCGTTGCTAACTCCAGGGATGTGATGTGAGCTTGGTGCTCGGTCAACTTTTTGAGTTCCTCTACGCTAACCGTTCTGCCATTGGGCGTGCCGGTCTGGCCAGACACCACGCCATTGGACTTTGTAGACCCTGCAGGTTGAGGAGGCAGTCCCACGACTCTTCCATTGCTCAGTATCTCCGGCGGCGAGGTGGCGTTCAAAGCCTGAGACTGGTTGAACGAGGTGGGCGTGTCAAACTCCGAGAAGCTGGTGCTATTCGGGACACCGGTGAAGTCGCTGAATTCATCGTCCTCGTCCTCGTCCTCCATCGGGGGTGGAGAGGAGGAGTACATGCGTATCACGTCGGGCTCCATGGGGCCCTGAGCAGAAACACACGGCCAAGAGCTCACGCCTGCAGAAGAGTAGCAAAGGCTCTAGATTAGCATCATCAATAAGACAAAACAAGAGCAAATCCAATCTAACAGATCACTACTTTCCAATGAGACGCAGTCAGGAATTTGACAACAACTAGATCTAGATTTGTGATTGTTTGAGGAAGTTTTCTTGGCAGATGAGTGCATTGGGACTGAATGATTAAAGGGTTAGTTCACCCAAAAATGAAAATTCTGTCATTAATTACTCACCCTCATGTCGTTTGACACCCGTAAGACCTCCGTTCATCTTCAGAACACAAATGAAGATATTTTAGTTGAAATCTGATGGCTCTGAAAGGCCTCCATTGGCTCAATGCACGGTTCACTCTCAAGACCCTTAAAAGGTACTAAAGACGTCGTTATAAAAGTCCATCTCACTACAGTGGTTCTACAATAACTTTATGGAGTAACGAGAATAGTTTTTGTGCGCAAAAAAACCCTAAATAATGACTTATATAGTGATGACGATTTCAAAACACCATGAAGCATCATGAAGCATCATGAAGCTTCGAAGCGCTATGAATCAGTGAGTCGATTCATTATTCGGATCGCGTGTCAAACTGCTGAAATTTGGCGATCCAAACTGCTCATTCAACTCACTGATTCATAACGCTTCGAAGCTTCATGATGCCGTGTTTTGAAATCGTCATCACTATATAAGTCATTATTTAGGGTTTTTTTGCGCACAAAAACTATTCTCGTCGCTTCATAAAGTTATTGTAGAACCACTGTAGTGAGATGGACTTTGTAACGACGTCTTTAGTGCCTTTTAAGGGTCTTGAGAGTGAACCGTGCATTGAGCCAATGGAGGCCTTTCAGAGCCATCAGATTTCAACTAAAATGTCTTAATTTCTGTTCCGAAGATGAACGGAGGTCTGACGGGTGTCGAACGACATGAGGGTGAGGAATTAATGACAGAATTTTCATTTTTGGGTGAACTAACCCTTTAACCAAGATTGCAAGGTGGCTTAGTGCGGTTTTCATATTTCAAAGGCTGCCATTTAATTAGATAAATATATGCGCTGCATGTTTCAGAGTGAAGCGCAGCGCTGTGTACATGAGCTCATGATCCAGCGTTTTGAGTCTCAAACTGAGCTGCCTGTGTAAATGAACACAGCTCTGCGTTTCACTCTGAAACATGTAATGTGTGCGCGCCATTTAATAATCGCATCTATTCATCTGCTCTAAGTTTGGGTTGCTTATAATGTGGATTTGAGAATGCAATATGTGCCAACTATCTTCCCGTATTTGTTGTCAACAAAAGAGAAGCTTAAAGAGCTCGACTAAATGCTAGTGGACGAGAAGAGGCTTAAAGGGGCACTTCAGCGCTGGGAAGATGGATGTGTATTTAAACTGGGTCATTTATGCAGTAGAAATGTGAAATTATTTTTGAATTTGGTGCCTTCTAGACTGAGAAAAGACAGACATTTTTTTTGTCTCATGTGGATGAAAGACAACAACTCCCAGAATGCACTTGCTTTGCTGCCCTACGAGGCCCCTCCCAAAGCCAAGCCACTGGTTATCACTTGCCCACATACACCGCGCCCACTGTTGTTTTGATCTTCATAGTAATAAAATAATTTCCTTCAGTTAGAGAACAGACACTACAAATAAAAACGGAACGTGTCTTTTCAATAAAGTGTGAGTGAGCCGAACGAGAGTCATGACACACATTCATCACGAGAGAAGAGCTGAGCAGGGCTGAGGTAAGCGCAGCTGTGTCATTCTCAGTGTGTGTCCAGTCTGGCGTTATCAGATCACATGTGGAATCTTAACTTTCATAGGAATTCATTGAAAAGTTGAAACACTCACTTTGCTCTGCACCGCTCCGTTATTAATGCCCGATCCGAGCGGCCGTGCGCATTTACATTCTGTGTGTGAGATCTCTCCCCTATGGGCGGGTTGAAAACATGCAGAACAGCTCCTGTAGTCTCTAGCCTCTGGCCAAAAAATCCTCTGATGACGCAAAATGACGATATTTGTGCCATCGGAGGATTTTTTCCAGAAATAAAATCCATAATTCTCTTGTCTGAGGGGGACATGAGGTGGGGAAAGTACCATAATTTGAATATACTACCGGGTTTCTACTGATACAAAGCTTAAAGGAACTGTATGTAAGAAATGTATTTCAATTAATCATTAAATGGCCCTGATATGTCACTAGACATTAAGAAATCATGTTAATTAAAAATATTTATATCACTGACAACGGTTGTCCGGCCAAGATATTGTCATTTTAAAAGTGAAGTTGCAGCCCTCAACTGATGTTGATGTTGACATGTAGTGTTTTGGCCTGAAGCCCCACCCTCCACCTGTCTACCAATCACGAAGTCAGTAGTGTTTCTGCATTCGGGTTGCCAGCTCTGCTCTAGTTACCACAGCTGCAGCTACAAACTTTTTGGATAAACAATGTCTAACTTTACGAAACCTAAACGACCTCGTTATGATTAAGAAAAACGTTGTGACAGTGTCCGAAATAAAACAAGGATTTGAGATGCCTTTGAAAGATGGAGATGGCTGAAAACGGAGAATAATTTGAAGACTGATGCCAACATTGCTAATTTTCTCCTGGACAGGTAAGGTTCATCTATGTTTGGCTAACTTGTACTTAATGTAAATGGACATTTCAAATATTCATGACAGTCGAACAAAGATATGCATGTTCGTGCAAAGTAACGTTAGGTTAGCGCAGATGGAGGAGGTGGGTCATTGAATTGAAAAGGTAACGTTAAGGAATTGTTTGGTAAATAAAAACGGCGAGTCGTCATTGCTAACATTAGTAATGCATTATCAGAGCCCGTTTCTCTGTCATTATGCTGAGACGCTGAGGAAAACAACATTAGCACGCCTATTATGGCAATGTGAAAACGTATTTGATACAGTAGCCTAACGTTACCTCATATTCCTCATTCGTTCTTCGCATATATAGTGGACAAAACATGCTGCAAGTTGACCTGTATGACCATTGCTAATGTTATTTAGCTTTGCTGTAATTTTACTATAATATACTATAGTATTTTTTCATGTGGGAATGTACGAGCGTTCATATTTACGATTATATTTGGCTAATCGCCATAAGTAAATTGCGATTCATAATTACTTCACAAAACATCGCTCTTGAAGCGTAAACATAATTAACAGAAAGAAAAAAAACGTACTGTGTACGACTCGTCACTTGCCATTGAAAGCTCCGTGTAGCAGCCGTTCCTGCTGGATCCTGCAGCCTATCTGGCAACCTCGAGTCAGGGTGAGGGGGATACACCGCTCTACAGTCATTTGAAAGTGATTGCAGTACCAGTTTTGGCCACAGTCCTACATACAGCTCCTTTAATGCTAAATCACTGAAGTTACCCTTTAAGGGTTTTTTTTTTTTTTAAGCGTCCACACAGTCGAATGCACCGCCTTGCAAAGTATACTTCTTTGGACTCGTATGTGTACACAGGAATTCACCACATGCGCAGTTTTGAGCCCCAAAAGTTACAACCTATGTAAACACAGCTAAAAAATTAAATGCAAATGTGCAACCTGCGCATACAAAGTATAATTTGTCCATTAGTCGACCTAGATTTTATTAGTCAGTTAGCCACAGGAACAAAATACTCCACAGGAAGTGGCGAAGTCAGTATTTTACAATAAATCCTTAGACATTTCTAATGATTTTTAGTCATAGGCTGTCTGCATATTAACAGGTTTTCTGTAAAAAAAATATTATTATTATTATTTTATACTGTTATATTTATTCTTAGATGCTATTTTAAAATTTTAATAACGAAAATGTTATTGTAATAGTAATATTTCTTATTTTTATTTAGCAATAATAATAATAATGATTATTATTAGCCATATTAATATATTAGATTAGATTAGATTCAACTTTATTGTCATTACACAAGTACAGGTACAAGGCAACGAAATGCAGTTTTCAACTGCATATAAACAAAATGTTATATACACACTTTTAATTTGTAAAAAATAAATAAATCGCAATTAGATATTTTCCCCAAATCGTGCAGCCCTGATACTAGGGCTGGGTATAGACACAAATTTCACAATTCGATTCTGATTCTGATTATTTTGGATATATAAATTATCAGGTACAATACATGGCAAATTTTCTCAAGGAAAACAAATCTCTCAACTAATGCTGTAAACTACTGTAGCCTACTATAATATTGAAGGTAAAAATTAACCGATTTGTATGCAAACACTTAAATTACACTCAATTATGTTTTTTTATAATAATAAAGTTATAATATTAACTCCTTAATTCTACTCCAATTCGTTTTTTAAAATATAAACATTTAAATGGTGGCCGTCATAAAAACTTGCCAGATTTATTCATACATGCATTAAATATTGAAGAACATTAACAATTCTAATGAATTAAAATGATAAATATCATTATTATTGTTGTTTTATAGTCATGTTGATACATAAATCACACAAAAAAAAAAAAAACGTTTTTAAATCACAATCACAATTTTCATCAGGGGAAAAAAAGTGCCCCAAATCGTGCAGCCCTACAACGCATGTAACCCGACCAGACTGCTGGACCGCTATTAACATAATTAAAGTGTCAGGATGTCCACCGGATTAGTCCAAAACTGTAATTACATTTAATTTGAAACGGAAAGGATCATTTTGAAATTATTTCTGACACACAAAGGAAGTTGGCGCCTTCTGCAACGCTGCATGTGTTAAACGCAACAGTGAGAACAGCAGGAGTGACTGCATCTTCCTCCTTAACTGACATAAGCCTCGCTTCTCTACATCAGCCTCGTCCGTGTGTAATTACTGGACCAGAATCACTTCTACTATTAGCGTTAGTGAGTTTATGCTAAATATAACAATTTAGAGAGGAGTTTTGTGCTTTAATACCATGCAGAGCGTTGAGGAGTCAACCATCAATAAATCTTCTTAATCTTGATATGAATAAGATTTGTGTTTATTATGTTTATTCACAGCACAGATAACATCCCACCATTGCCAGCGCTCACTAGGATAGTGCTCAAGGGCCTATTTACAGAAACGGGTTCCTGTAGTCAAACACAAACTAAATCAGCGGGAGTAAAACAGACAGATCGCCTTCAAATCAGACACTTATTAAGTGCTAATAGGAGAAGTGGTGACTTAAGTGGAGCAGGGAACGTCAAGAATGAACAGTCACTGAATGCAATTACTTACAAAGTCCAGCAAACGCACAAGCCAAATAAAACAGGGTCTATTGTACTGGGGACTTTGTCAGAGTTGTTTGCTCAAAGGCGGGTCAAACAATGACATGAATGTCACTTTAAATAACAGGACGTTCTCCGCCAAACCACGGTTTACATTAAATCACTTTAGTGACCCATATGTTTAAAGGTTTCTCTATACTAGCACAAATACAACAAGAAACAAGTACCATCGAGAAAGCAAATACAGATTTCCTATTGAGTTATTTACTACCCTGGTTTATTATTGTGAAAATAAAGAGTAAAAATTAACATGCAATGAAGGACATTATCATCCATTTGATCAGAGTGACAGTATTTTCCCATAAGGATCAAGCCATTTAAAGGGCACTAGATCTATAAATAACCATAATCATAACTGAATATTCATATTATTTATGTAATGTACTACTATAACTCTTCTGAGGTACACAAGCAACGTTTGATTACATTTTGTTGTATACTTTCAAGTTGTCAAGTACACAAGACACGCACTTTAAGAGTACGTTACAGTTATTAACTCAGTTATTAATTTAATATAATTTAGCTGATTTTAATATGAAACAGCAGGCCTACAGCACATAAACTGATACAATTTTCGAAACTAATCAGATTTAAATCTGGATTAAACTGACATGTAGTCCTTCGGACGGGATCGAATCGGTTTTGGGGATGTTTACATTACGGCTAGCAGTTAGCAGTTAGCCTGATCACAGCAGTGCAATTACACCTGACAGCACTCAATGAGGTGTTTTACGCCGTCACAACAAGCGGCTTCTTTCTGAACAGTTAAAAAAGTTGCCATAAGAGTCGTGTTATTGTTCTCCAAGTGATTTAGAAGCACAAACTCTATAGGTTAGCATGTAAACTCAATGTAGCATCAGAACCCATTGATTAACACGGGCGATGCTAGCTGGCTAATGTTAGCATAGGCTAACGGCTAGCTCTCGCGCAGCTGTCAGTCATGTTCTTACCTCTGGAGTCCGGAGGGATGTGTCCATCCTCACGAGCGCATCCCGGGCGCCGACCGCGAGCATCTGTGGCTCTTACATACACACACACACACAACAGGCTCGATCTCGCTCTGTCAGTCTGTGTATGTATGTGTGTGTGTGTGTATCCTGCTCTTTTCCCGAGGATTACCCAGCATGCATCATGGGCTGTGGTGTGGCACTTCTGGACTCTCATGTGTTGATTGGATGAAGCTGATTTGGGAGATTTCAACCAAACCCAGCACTGAATTCATGTCTGGAGTTTAGCACCCTCATCCTAACATATTAAAGTCATATATATATGTGTGTGTGTGTGTGTGTGTGTGTGTGTGTGTGTGTGTGTGTGTGTGTGTGTGTGTATAATATATATATGTGTGTGTGTGTGTGTGTGTGTGTGTGTGTGTGTGTGTGTGTGTGTATATATATATATATATATATATATATATATATATATATATATATATATATATATATATATATATATATATATATATATATATATATATATTAATGTATAAAGACCAAATTTATACTGAGACAAATTAATATTATAAATATGTGTAAAATATTATTTGGAAATAATGGTTTATATTAAGTTACTCACTATAGTACTGTACTATGTGTTATTTATTTGTTTATTTTAATGTAATCTATACATTTAATTAGTGTAATCCTTTTTTTATTTAATTCATGTATTTTAATACATTTTACTTTCATGTTTATTTATTAATTTATATCAAATTTTATTCTAATCTACTTTAATATTTATTTTAATTTATTTATTTATGTGTTTATTTATTATTTTTGGAAAAAAGTGCACAAATTGCACTTTAACCTAAATAACCAATTTATACTGTTAAAATTTATAAATAATATAAACATGTGCAAAACATAATTTGAAAATTATTTTTAAGTTTATATTCAGTTACATTAAGTGATTTGTTTATTTATTTTAATTTGTTTATTTTATTTTATTTATTTAATTTGTATATTTTGATAATTTATTTATTTTATTTTGTATTTATTTAGTTATGTAGTTATTTAATTAATTTATTTAAATAAAAAAATTAATCTATGTATTTCATTTTTATTTTATTTTTTGAAAATACATTGTTTTGCCTAAAAGCCCAATTTATACTATAAAAAATTATATTATAAATATGTACAAAACATAATTTGGAAAATGTTTTTTTTTTTCTATTCAGTTACATAAAGTTTTTTCTACACACTTTAGTACTGTACTGTAATATGTTTTATTTATTTGTTTACTCCAATATAATCTGAACATATTTATTTGAATCAAATTCAATTTTAATCAAATGGTTATTATTTATTTTAATGTACTTTTTATAAATTATTTGAATGTATTATTATTACTTTTTATGTTTTATTTTACACTACATGATTTGTTTTTCTCTGCATTTTGACGGACTGAAGTTTGAAAGCGTATAGAATAGAACTGAGCAGAATAGATGTTGATCTCATATATGAAGCAGGGTAGTTCGTTAAAGGGGTGGTTGATTGCTCCTTTTTACAAGATGTAAAATTAGTCTCTGATGTCCCCTGGGTGTGTGTGTGAAGTTTAAGCTCAAAATACCACACAGATCATTTTTATAGCATGTTAAAATTGTCACTTTTTGAGGGTGAGCAAAAAAAAACAAGCCGTTTTTGTGTGTCCCTTTAAATGCAAATGAGCAGCTACTCATGGGGCGGAGCTTCAAGAGCTGGTGTTGGCAGCTCCGATGACCTCATGCAGACAGGAAATGAAACTGTTCAGCCGTTTGTGTTCAAACCGGAGTCGGATAATGATGGAGAGACTCAAGAAGACAACATGTAGAGTGAGACGTTTCTGAAGGGTTAGTTGATGAATTTATAAAGCTGATGTTAACGATCTTCAAGTCATTGATTAGCATATTCTGTCATGATAATCACACCCCCTTTGTTGTGTGTTCTCGGGGGCGGGTTTATGTAAATTTCAGGGTTAGTGATGTCACTAACTTGTGTAGTCCCTGCCAGCCGTTTGTTGTAGTCCTTAAAAAGCGAAGCAAATATCTCCCTTTGAGTTGAACTCTGAGCGTCGTAAATTTGCAGATGTTGTTTATGCTCAAACAGCAACATCACACACTCACTAAAGTTAAAAAAGTCAATTGATAATCAACCACCCCTTTAATTACCAGTTGGTTTCGGGGGTGTTGGCAAGTTTTTGCATATACTAGCCCAAATCAAGAGTCTCAGCCACGGCTATCTCATACTGTCACTGTAACTCTGTCCTCCCTCAGAGGTTCTTACAGGTGTTGAAGCAAGATATTTCCTGGATCCAGACCAAATGAAACAGCACATTTCTCTATCTCCTGAAAGATAAACAAAATAAAGAAACAACTCTACTATAATAGCCTCAGTCATCAGGAAGCAGAGCAGAGATAAGAACGGCAACAGGAAACCCGATGGCAGCACAATATGCAGGAAGACGACAAGTGTCTTATATTTCCATGAGCTCTAAACATCAACTATCCAGACAATCCAGACAGGAAGAGAAAGTCATACTTCAGTCATTTACATCTTTCTTTAAATCCAAATGTTTCTCTTGTTTTTCTGCAACCTCATGGTTAATGCGAACGATCTACAATATAGTCAATAGTGTGTGCGGCCTTGCTACAAACACCACTCACAACACAAGATCACTCATTAGAAGACGTTTATTAATTACATAGAACTGTGCACAACTTGTGCTTTGTGACAATAAATACACAACAGCCATTCAAAAGCACAGGAATGCAAAGATTTTCTCCCTGATTTTATTCTCCTGGTCTCAAGTAACGAAAGCACCTAATGAACATCATCCGCTCTCCATCACGTCTATAAACATAAAATGCAGTGCTTTTAAGAACAAGTGCTTGTCAATGGAGTGATCACTGTTACTGTAAGACGTATGCGACTCCTAAAGCACTGTTTAGTAAACATGTTTTCAGGAAATAAATATATAATCTCTGTCGGTTTCCACCTGAGTGCATGAGCTGGAGAGCAACACTGTAGGTTCAGGCAGTGTGTTCAGATATAGCTTTGACTAATGTTTCTGCAACATCTAGACTATCCACGACCACATTCATCTCACATCTATAAAGTGTGCTGATATAAGAATTATGGCATCTCCATTTTAACACTGTAAAGTCAACATGAAAACAAACTCTTGGTCTTATTGTGCTTGATTTAATGGTGTTTTGTATATAATAATCTTTAATGAAAACGTTTGCTCTTCCTCTGAAAAGCCTCGACTGACGTCATTTAAAGGTGCAGTGAGCGATTTCTGAGAAACGCTGTTGAAAGTGGATCGGACTGGGCGGCACACCACACTAATCAGCACCAATCAGTGCGTGTCTACGCATGAAGGGGAGGAGAGAGAGTGAGCCAATCAGCGGTAGGGGGCGTGTCCACTCATGATGTAGGAGGAGAGAGAGTGAGTCAATCAGCAGTAGGGGGCGTGTCCACTCGATGTTGGAGGGAGTGAGCCAATCAGCAGTAGGGGGCGTGTCCACTCGATGTTGGAGGGAGTGAGCCAATCAGCAGTAGAGGGCGTGTCCACTCGATGTTGGAGAGAGTGAGCCAATCAGCAGTAGGGGGCGTGTCCACTCCTGATGTAGGAGGGGAGAGAGTGAACCAATCGGCAGTAGGGGCGTGTCCACTCATGATGGGGGAGGAGAAAGAGTGAGCCAATCAGCAGTAGGGGGCGTGTCCACTCGATGTTGGAGAGAGTGAGCCAATCAGCAGTAGGGGGCGTGTCCACTCCTGATGTAGGAGGGGAGAGAGTGAACCAATCGGCAGTAGGGGGCTGTGTCCACTCATGATGGGGGAGGAGAAAGAGTGAGCCAATCAGCAGTAGGGGGCGTGTCCACTCATGATGGGGGAGGAGAAAGAGTGAGCCAATCAGCAGTAGGGGGCGTGTCCGCTCATGATGTGGGAGGAGAAAGATTGAGCCAATCAGCAGTAGGGGGCGTGTCCACTCATGATGTAGGAGGGGAGAGAGTGAACCAATCGGCAGTAGGGGGCTGTGTCCACTCATGATGGGGGAGGAGAAAGAGTGAGCCAATCAGCAGTAGGGGGCGTGTCCACTCATGATGGGGGAGGAGAAAGAGTGAGCCAATCAGCAGTAGGGGGCGTGTCCGCTCATGATGTGGGAGGAGAAAGATTGAGCCAATCAGCAGTAGGGGGCGTGTCCACTCATGATGTAGGAGGGGAGAGAGAGTGAACCAATCAGCAGTTGGGGGCGTGTCCACTCATGATGGGGGAGGAGAGAGAGTGAGCCAATCAGCAGTAGGGGGTGTGTCCACTCATGATGGGGGAGGAGAGAGCCAATCAGCAGTTGGGGGCGTGTCCACTCATGATGGGGGAGGAGAGAGAGTGAGCCAATCAGCAGTAGGGGGCGTGTCCACTCATGATGGGGGACGAGAGAGTGAGCCAATCAGCAGTAGGGGCGTGTCCACTCATGATGGGGGAGAAAGAGTGAGCCAATCAGCAGTAGGGGGCGTGTCCACTCATGATGTAGGAGGAGAGAGAGTGAGCCAATCAGCAGTAGAGGGCGTGTCCACTCGATGTTGGAGAGAGTGAGCCAATCAGCAGTAGGGGGCGTGTCCACTCATGATGGGGGAGGAGAGAGAGTGAGCCAATCAGCAGTAGGGGGCGTGTCCACTCATGATGGGGGACGAGAGAGAGAGCCAATCAGCAGTAGGGGGCGTGTCCACTCATGATGGGGAAGAAAGAGTGAGCCAATCAGCAGTAGGGGGCGTGTCCACTCATGATGGGGGACGAGAGAGTGAGCCAATCAGCAGTAGGGGGCGTGTCCACTCATGATGGGGGACGAGAGAGTGAGCCAATCAGCAGTAGGGGGCGTGTCCACTCATGATGGGGGAAGAGAGAGTGAGCCAATCAGCAGTAGGGGGCGTGTCCACTCATGATGGGGGAAGAGAGAGTGAGCCAATCAACAGAAGAGGCTGTGACCACTCATGATGGGGGAGGAGAGAGTGAGCCAATCAGCAGTAAGGGGCGTGTCCACTCATGATGTTGGAGGAGAGAGAGTGAACCAATCGGCAGTAGGGGGTGTGTCCACTCGTGACTTGCTTCAAATTTCAATCTCAAATATCAACAGTGTTTCTCAGAAATCTCTTACTGCGCCTTTAATAGTGTTAACACCCCAGTGTTCTGGTATAAAACGCCCATTTTTCACAATCCTGATGAAAAAAAATATAATAGTAACATTTTACAATAAGGTTCAATTTGACATTAAGTAACTACATTAGTTAACATGAACTAATAATGAAAAATGTATTAATTATTATTATAGTATTATTGTAAAGTGTTACCAATTACACCAGTCGAATGCCCTTTCATGTTGACTTCAGCAAAAGAATTGTGATGCTCATAAAAATAAATGCCTCCTCACAGCTCAAAAAGAGGGTTGAAGTTCACTTCACGAGCTCTATAGAGTGTACTTCAGTATCATAGACAGTCTTCACTGATGGACGACCTGCTTTTATATGGCAGCACCAGACTTCAGTTCAGCTTAGTGATGGTCAGACTGCCGCTGATCTGTATGGTGTCGATGGCCGTCAGCGGCGTCACGCGATGGTAGAAGCTAAAGAGCTGATGGCCGTCCACAAGCACGAGGAAGCGCGAGTGCTCACAATGGATCTCAACCTGAACAAACAGCACAGACAACCGCCATTACATTGGGAGACACAAGGTAGTAATGCATAAATTCAATGGAGATACTGACCCTGAACGGCTGTTCCGCGATGAAGGGGAAATAAGGAATCGACCTCTCCTCCTCACCCCAGCTATCAGAAACACAGGCGTTTCGCAAAATATCCCGTTCTTCGAACCGTACACACATATCCAGAGCCACATCTTCACAGCCGCACGTCAGACTGATGTCGAAACTGAGAGCAAGACGAAAACATGTGAAGCCAAAACATCAGTTTATAAGAGGTCACGCACTCAAGAAAGTATAAATGACATTGTCTAGACGCCGTGATCTTATCAGAAGGTTTTCGGTCCAGCCTCATTCCGACTTAACAAGCTGGAAGTCGGACTTTGATCACTTAAAGGAACACGCCGACTTTTTGGGACTTTAGCTCATTCACCGTATCCCCCAGAATTAGATAAGTCCATACATACCATTCTCATCTCCGTGCGTGCCATAACTCTGTCTGACTTACACACCACTAGCCTAGCTTAGCACAAAGACTGGAGGTGAATGGCTCCAGCTAGCCTACTGCTCAATAATTGTCAAAATAACGCCAACATTTTCCTATTTACATGTTGTGATGTGATAGCTGGAGCCGTTTACCTCCCGTCTTTGTGCTAAGCTACTCTATCAGTGTGTGTGTCAGACAGAGTTATGGCACGCACGGAGATGAGAATGGTATGTATGGACTTATCTAACTCTGGGGGATACAGTGAATAAGCTAAAGACCCCAAAAGTTGGCGTGTTCCTTTAAGTTATACAGATAAGATGAAGCGCAACCGCGGTGTCCCAAGGTTTGAGTGTGTGTGTGTTTTGACATAAGCTACCTGTCTGGATCTGCGTTCACGACGCCCATGATTGTGATTTTCTTCCCGGGTCGCAGTCCGCCCCGGATGCCGCCACAGAACGGCACGGCCTATCACGCACAGGACAGGGACATCAGACAAAACATGTAAATACAAACAAAACAACATTTGCTGGCCGAGTCATTACCAGTTTTTGTGGCTCATCTTTTTGCGGTGACTCCCCGAAAGAACTGCTCAGATTTCTGTTTCTCTGCGGAGGATAAAGCACAACCAGGAAGTAAGGAGGTAGCCGTTTGTGCAAAAAACATGCAAATTACGTGTACATCATGTCAGGTGGAAACTTTTCTGGAAAAACTGATTCATACCTAAAAGGTAATGTTACAGAGAACATACTGTATCCATGCTGTTTTCTTCTATACAATGAAAGTGAATGGGGACTGGATCTGTCAGACCCCCAAAGGACCAAAATCACCATAAATATACAACAAAAGTACTCCATATGAACTATATCCCAAGTCTTTTGAATCAAATCAGTCAATATTCAGCATATTTAACGTTGGCAGGCAACTATCAAGACATACAAGAATGTGTTTAAGCACCAAAGTTGTAGATAATAGTGTACAAGACTTTTTTGTTGTCATTTTGGAGCTTGACAGCTCCAGTCCCCATTCACTTCCATTGTAAGAGAAGTGTCGACATTCTGCTAAAGATCTCCGTTTGTGTTCCACAGAAGTAAGTAAGTTTATACAGGTTTGGAAGAATACGAGGGTAAGTAAACGATGACAAGAGTTTGTATTATTATTATGGGTGTAATACACCTTTAAATCATCAATACAACTTGTTTCCGTGTGTGACGCAGGACACACGGCTTACTAATGAAAATACTCACAAGTTCCTGTCGGACTGCGCTCAACTCCGCCATCTTCCACGCAGATCCACCATGGAGGTCCTCGGACTCGGTTCGGTACGGGAAGCAGGGCACGGATCGAGTCGGTTCGTGTGCGTTTCCAGCGGAGGAATTCAGAGAGGCGCGTTCGTCCAATCAGCGCGCGAACAGCAGGTTTTGCCTCGTGACGTGGGCAGGGGCGTTAATCCGAGCGCTTGACTCGTAATCAGCTCTAATAACTTCAGTCTTCGTGTAGTTTATCCCCATGGCCATGGGACTCAGTAGAGAAATGTTTTTGGAATTTATTTCCTCCTCATTGGAGCCAAAAGGCTTAAAATATCAATGTTTTTGTTCGTTTGTTTGTTTTTTTGGTACGTATCCCATGGTAACATCTGGAAGTAGCTACCATACATTCGTACACATTTGAAAGGAAAATCTGAATTTAAAGGGATAGTTCACCTAAAATGAAAATGTTGTCATTACTTATTCACCCTTAAGTTATTCCAAACCTGTGAGTTTATTTCTTCTGTTGAACACAAAAGAAGATATGTTGGAAATCAAACAGTTGGCGGAAGTCAAGTGTTTGACTTCCAAAATTCTTTAAAATATCTTCGCTTGTGTTCAACAGAAGAAATAAACCCATACAGGTTTGGAATAAATTAAGTGTGAGTAAGTGATGACACAATTTTCATTTTTGGGTGAACTGTCCCTTTAAATCTCTTCAGATTCTACGACGACTAAATGTTATGAACTTTGCTGCCTAATTAATAATGTTAGCCAAATGTTTTTTGTTTCTGTTTCTCATTAGGAAGTGGAGGAGAAACGTCTGATGAGACAAAGTTAATACATTTAAACAACCCCATAAAGTCCCTCCGGCTATAAAAGAGCGACTTCTGAGCACGTTTGACGTGTTTCATGCTAGACGTGTGGTCAGAAACGTTTAATCCGTCGTGATGTATGAACACAGCAGACAGATTCCACACTGTCATAAAATATAATTGAGATGATGAGTAATAAATACAGTGATTTAAACCATGTGTAGACTGGTAATTCCAGCCTGCAGTTGCGTAACAGTGAAATGTGTTAACATAAACTTAATTTAGAGAAGGGCCCGAGGAAATGGAAGGAAAGGATTTTCAGACAGATGCTGTAAAACATTCCGCTCTGAAACTCCTTTATTCTGATGATGGACTGTGGACTGAACGAAGGAGCTCTGAGTCTGAACGTCGCAGTTTGGCTGTGGAGCAGCAGCAGCACAAGCAGTCATGTGTGTATTGTGTTGTGTTGTGAATGTAAACACAGCAGGTGGCAGTATAGAGCAGTTCTTTACTTTCTGCCTTTACTTGATCTATCTATCTATCTATCTATCTATCTATCTATCTATCTATCTATCTATCTATCTATCTATCTATCTATCTATCTATCTATCTATCTATCTATCTATCTATCTATCTATCTGTCTGTCTGTCTGTCTGTCTGTCTGTCTGTCTGTCTGTCTGTCTGTCTGTCTGTCTGTCTGTCTATCTATCTATCTATCTATCTATCTATCGTCTGTCTGTCTGTCTGTCTGTCTGTCTGTCTGTCTGTCTGTCTGTCTGTCTGTCTATCTATCTATCTATCTATCTATCTATATGTCTGTCTGTCTGTCTGTCTCTGTCAAATTCAAACAAGCTTTATTGGCATCAAGAGATAACAAGAAAATAATTAAGGCAATACAATAAACAAACAACCAAACAAATAAATACATGAATAAAAAAGCTTTGTACATTTGTCCACATTCAGACGAGATAGGAATATTTCTGCCTGTACACTATTAAAAATGCTGGGTTAAAAATAACCCAAGTTGGGTTGAAAATGGACTAACCCAGGAATTGGGTTGTTTTAAGCAAACATTTAACCCAACCGCTGGGTTAAAACAACCCAAT
>JARQWZ010003701.1:100000-135000 GCA_033150135.1 Gobio occitaniae
TGTCTCTCTGTCTGTCTGTCTGTCTGTCTCTGTCTGTCACAGAACTATCATGCTACATTTAAAAAATTTTGTTTTAAAAATAAATAAATAATAAATAAACCCTATTTTACATAGACAGTACAGGATGTTCCCTCGGTGTGACCTTCAGTGTGACCTCAATGAAACCTCGCCCTGTTGTCTTATTCATCTTAAAGCGAGGCAGATTTACTTTCATTTGTTGTAAATAGTTGTAATCTTAATCATAATCATAACGCTGTGTCATGGTCCAGTGTTCTGAGCCTGTGGTGCATGGCTGCTTTGAGATCTATAGACTCAATAAGATCACATGTTAACAACAGACTAATGTGTTACACAGACAAAGACTTCCAACACAATATCTCTCTTTTCTATCTCCTACGCCCCACACACACACACACACACACACACACACTCAGACTTCAGGACTCCGGCCAAGCAGTCCTTTTGTTTCTCTCCCCAGTCCAAGTTCAGGGTATTTAAAACACACTGTAAACACACTCGTACTCATGGCAACTGTCGCCATGGCGGCGTGACAACAAGCCCTTGGCAGCTGGGGTAACTTAATATTTGCCTTGCGTTAGCATAACATTTTCATTATGTAAGGCCGTGGCAGAGGGGCGGCGCGCACCCATTGAAGCTCAGAGCAGTCGGCAGGACGGTTGCTATGTTGCTGTGTGTGTTGAGTTGCAACTGTGGCAACAAACCCATGCTGAAGTACTTCCTTTAGAGGAACATCTGGTGAAAAAAATGTCCCCGAGGCCTAGTGAGCGCAGAGAGAGAGAGAGAGAGAGAGAGAGAGAGAGAGGGAGAGGGAGAGGGCTGGGCAGACAGACAGACAGACGGACAGACAGACAGATATGAAACAGAACAGATGCAGTATTGCCTCTGCCAGGCTTTGCCTACGGCGGGCGACTGAGGGAAGTGTTTGAATGCCGTTGCTGTGTGCTGGAATCTGACTCACTTTAAAGGGTAATTTGGGGATTGCTTGGTTTCAGGAGAGACTAAAGGTTAAACAGCAGAGAAGTGTGTGAGTAAACGCATGACTTTACCTGTTTATGTTTGTGTGGACTACACCCATGACTACACCTGTGTCCATTCAACACACCCTAGCCCTGCATGACAAACACTCGCTCACTCACACACGCCATCCAAACGACAAACAATGATGTCAGCCTCACCGCTTTACATCTATTCATTTCTATGCTATGTTTTCTAATATAGTCTGTTTGTTCAAAATCAGTTCTATTCTGTTATATTATGCCATATTATGCTAAAGTCTGTTGTTACGCTATTGTATGCCCTGTTGTATGCCCTATTCTATTCTATTCTATTCTGCTATATTTTCAAACACAGTCTGTTTGTTCAAAATCAGTCTGTCACATTCTATTCAATTCTGTTATATGCCATATTAAGCTACAGTCTATTATATCTTAAACTATCGTATGACACATTCTATTCTATTCTATTCTATTCTATTCTATTATTTTGCTATATTGTCTGTTGTTCTAATCTATTTTGTTACATTCTGTTCTGCTCTATTAAGTCATGTTATCCATATAATATTTCATATATTGTGCTATTGTATGCCACATTCTATTCTATTCTATTCTGCTATATTTTGTCTGTTTGATCAAATTCAGTCTGTGACATTCTATTCTGTTATATTATGCTATTATGTTATTGTATGCCCTATTCTATTCTATTCTATTCTATTCTATTCTATTCTATTCTATTCTATTCTATTCTATTCTATTGTTTTGCTATATGTTCCAATCTAGTTTATTACAATCTGTTCTGCTCTATAAGTCATATTATGCTACAATCTTTTACATTTTATGCTATTATATGCTACATTCTATTCTATTCTATTCTATTCTATTCTATTCTTTTGCTATATATGTTCTAATCTAGTCTGTTACATTCTGTTCCGTTCTATTGTTTCATACTACAATCTATTATATATTGTGCTATTATATGCCACATTCTATTCTTTTCTATTTTATTATATTCTATGTTCTAATCTAGTCTGTTACATTCTGCTCTGCTCTATAAGTCATATTATGCTACAATCTTTTATATCTTATGCTATTGTATGCTACATTCTATTCTATTCTATCCTATTCTATTCTATTCTATTCTATTGCTATATGTTGTAATCTAGTCTGTTACATTCTGTTCCGTTCTATTGTTTCATACTACAATCTATTATATCTTAAGCTATTATATGCCACATTCTATTCTATTTTATTCTATTCTATTCTATATGTTCTAATCTAGTCTGTTACATTCTGTTCTGCTCTATAAGTCATATTATGCTACAGTCTTTTACAATTTATGCTATTATATGCTACATTCTATTCTATTTCTATTCTATTCTATTCTATTCTATTGCTATATGTTCTAATCTAGTCTGTTACATTCTGTTCTGCTCTATAAGTCATATTATGCTACAATCTTTTACATCTCATGCATTTATATGCTACATTCTATTCTATTTCTATTCTATTGCTATATATATTCTAATCTAGTCTGTTACATTCTGTTCCGTTCTATTGTTTCATACTACAATCTATTATATCTTGTGCTATTATATGCCACATTCTATTCTATTCTATTCTATTCTATATGTTCTAATCTAGTCTGTTACATTTTGTTCTGCTCTATAAATCATATTATGCCACAATCTTTTACATCTTATGCTATTATATGCTACATTCTATTCTATTTCTATTCTATCCTATTCTATTCTATTGCTATATGTTCTAATCTAGTCTGTTACATTCTGTTCCGTTATATTGTTTCATAATACAATCTATTATTTCTTATACTATTGTATACCACATTCTATTCTATTCTATTCTATTCTATTCTATTCCATTGTTTTGCTATATATTCCAATCTAGTTTGTTACAATCTGCTCTGCTCTATGGGTCAAATTATACTACAATCTATTATATCTTATGCTATTGTATGCTACATTCTATTCTATTCTATCCTATTCTATTCTATTCTATTCTATTGCTATATGTTGTAATCTAGTCTGTTACATTCTGTTCCGTTCTATTGTTTTATACTACAATCTATTATATCTTAAGATAATATATGCCACATTCTATTCTATTTTATTCTATTCTATATGTTCTAATCTAGTCTGTTACATTCTGTTCTGCTCTATAAGTCATATTATGCTACAGTCTTTTACAATTTATGCTATTATTTGCTACATTCTATTCTATTTCTATTCTATTCTATTGCTATATGTTCTAATCTAGTCTGTTACATTCTGTTCTGCTCTATAAGTCATATTATGCTACAATCTTTTACATCTCATGCATTTATATGCTACATTCTATTCTATTTCTATTCTATTGCTATATGTTGTAATCTAGTCTGTTACATTCTGTTCCGTTCTATTGTTTCATACTACAATCTATTATATCTTGTGCTATTATATGCCACATTCTATTCTATTCTATTCTATTCTATATGTTCTAATCTAGTCTGTTACATTCTGTTCTGCTCTATAAATCATATTATGCCACAATCTTTTACATCTTATGCTATTATATGCTACATTCTATTCTATTTCTATTCTATCCTATTCTATTCTATTGCTATATGTTCTAATCTAGTCTGTTACATTCTGTTCCGTTATATTGTTTCATAATACAATCTATTATTTCTTATACTATTGTATACCACATTCTATTCTATTCTATTCTATTGTTTTGCTATATATTCCAATCTAGTTTGTTACAATCTGCTCTGCTCTTTGGGTCAAATTATACTACAATCTATTATATTTTATGCTATTATATGCTACATTCTATTCTATTCTATTCTCTTCTATTACTATATGTTCCAACCTAGTCGTTTACATTCTGTTCCATTCTATTGTTTCATACTACAATCTGTTATATTTTGTGATATCATATGCCTCAATCTATTCTATTCTATTCTGCTATATTTTCGAATATAATCTGTTTGTTCAAAATCAGTTGGTCACGTTCTATTCTATTCTGTTATATTATGCCATATTATGCTATAGTCTATGATATTTTATACTATTGTATGCCCTATTCTATTCTATTCTATTCTATTGTTTTGCTATATGTTCTAATTTATTTTGTTCTGCTCTAAAAATCATATTATGCTACAGTTTTTTATATCTTATGCTATTATATGCTACATTCTATTTCTATTATATTGCTATATGTTCTAATCTATTCTGTTAAATTCTGTTCTATTGTATTGTCATATTATGCTAAATAGTTTATATATTACACTATTATAGCTATGTCACATTCTATTCTATTCTATTCTATTGCTATATGTTCTATTCTATTCTATTCTATTCTTCTAAAGTCTAGCTCTGTTCTGCTGTGCCGTTGTTCTAAACTCCATTATATTCATGCCTTTAATCTGAATGTTGAAGTTATAACATAATAGTACTAAATATAGTATTTATAGTTATGCAATGCTAATGTTATGCGTCCTATTATGTATGTAGGTCACTAACAACACTTTTCTGAGGTGATAAATAGTGTGTGTGTGTGTGTGTGTGGGGGGGGGGGGGGGGGGGGGGGGGGCGGTTAGTTAAGGACGAACGGCTGGACTTCATTACCCACAGTCCCTCGCGCGGCTCTCTGTGACGGCGGCTCTCACGCCGTGTCGGCAGAAGCGGAGTGTGTCAGTGATTGTGGAGGTCTGTCAGTGCACTGAGCCTGCTGGGGACATCCAGCCTCTCTCCTTACAGGATTTCTTCTGAGCATTAGAGCGACTGTTGACATTTATCTCCGTCAGTGCCCGAGTGAGTCCGGCTGGAGGGTCTTTAGTTTGGCGCATATCTGAGAAGGCGCACTCAAAAGTCTCATTAGAGGTAAGCTGTTACCTTTAGTGAATCATGGAAGTTAAAGCAGTTTTTTTTTTTTTATCTTGGCATTTGCAAACGTTTGCAAAATTAACTCAACTCAAATAAATGCCAGTAGTTGTATTAGTCTACGAAATATGCGTCTGCTTAACCTTGGTGTGATTCAAAAAGAGTTTCAAAAAGTTATATGCTCCTCTTTACTTTAAGTGCATGCTTTACATTCTCTATTACAATATTAATCCCATATGTAGGCCTAGAATGTATAGGCTAAACATACAATTTATTATATAGTACATTCGTGCAACATCTTGTAGTTGGTTGTGTGCTGGTCTGCTTTGGTGGGCTCTGATTGGCCAGCAGCGCTGATTGATGGACAGCTGTCAGGAGGTTGTGTGAGGATGGTGTGAGGTTTGAAAGCTGCTGGAGTTTATAAATAAGCGCTTCGTGTTTCTGACTCTCTTCATCCGGATCAAATCCACCTTCACGGGCGCGCGCGAGTGGACGAGACTGCACTGAACCAGCTCGGCGTGTGTGTGTGTGTGTGTGTCATTTCCGAGATAACAAACTCAATGTAAACACGCAAGCCAATGATAGAATCAGCATACCGACGTTTTATGCAAAACGGTGATATCTTAATATTACTGTCATAAATAGGCAAAACAAACAGCAGATATTATACAACACTCTAAAAAAAAAAAGGTTCTATATGGCACCAAAAATGGTTCTTGGCTCGTAAACATAGGGGAACCTTTTTTAGTGCTATATAGCGCCAATTTTGGTGCTTCAGTGGTTCTTCAGTGGTTCTTCAGAGGTGCTATATAGCGCCTTAGTCAAAGAACTGGTGGTGAAGAACCGCTGAAGAACCACTGAAGCACCAAAATTGGTGCTATATAGCACTAAAAAAGGTTCCCCTATGTTTACAAGCCAAGAACCATTTTTGGTGCTATATAGAACCTTTTTTTTTTTTTTAGAGTGAATATTATAAAACCGTAGACAATAACTGTAGTACAATAGTATATTTAAACCATAGAAAAGTTGTTAATTTTATTAAAACATTCACATGATTAACTCTATTCATAGTGGATGCTTGTACATTTGCCCAATTTTCCCCTAAAAATAATGAAGAACACAAGCAATATTACAAAAATGCAGCCATAAGGTTATTTTTTTATTGAAAGGCTGTTGTAAAACTCTCTCTGCATAATTAAAACAGCACAAACATTATATTTCTCTTGTCTGTCACTGTTGTGTTGAGTAGTGAAAATCCCCACTCCACTTCTCTGAAATGAACTTCTGGTCAGCGTTGTATTATCTTGTGCAAACTCTTGCATGCAGAAATGCATAATAAACATTTGACTTACGTAAACTCAAACACTACACAAAAAATGTGTTAATTGAACCAAGAATCAATTACAGTGAATGGCATTATATTACATATTACTATTATTAGTAAAAATATTACTCAGTACAGTAAAAGCACATTTATTCTGTTCTCAAACACACACACACACACACACACCGTCCCTTCACAGCCTTTGTTCTCCTCCTTCTCTTCCCCTCGCTGGATCTGTCTCCAGCTCTCGCCGTCTCTCTGCGTTTGAATGTCCTGATGTATTTTCTGCTGGTTATTCAGAGCAGCGGTGGACAGGTCGTGCTGGCTGGGTCCAGATTAAACCCTGGGTCCGACCGGCCTGTCACACACACTCTCTCTGGGACTATACGGGCGTGCTTCAGCTCATTAATGCACAGCAGGGATTGTGTAAAAAGAGCAGGGGCGCATGTAAAAACCTTCTAGAAGTGTGTGTTATGACGCTTGCTCTAGTTTTGTGCAACTAAGAGCGAATTGGACGAGAAAAATAACATGGTTTTACAACTTATGTTTGAACAAATAAAAAATAGTTTGTGCTGACAGACTGTGGAATTTCCTGAATCTTTAGGACATGATCAATGAGCTTCTATTGAACCCTAGGGCACTCGGTTTTAAAGCAACATTTATGCCTTACTTTCATGTTTAATGGGTTATTTGAACATTTGTCTTATGATAAAGTGTGTTTGCGAGCTGCTTAATTCTAAAAATGTCATTAAAATTCAAAGTAAATGAAAACAAAATATCACAGCTTGGCCAGAGCCATTGAGCTCAGTAAAGCTGCAGTTTCCTAATCTCTATCCGTTTCTCCTCTATATCACTGTAAAATACAGCGTTCTGTGCAGAATTCAAACGGATCCAAAGCGTTTTCTGGTCTGGGTCGACTCGATCACATGATCCGCTCTGTGCTCTCGTGTCTCTGGGTCGACTCGATCACATGATCCGCTCTGCGCTCTCGTGTCTCTGGGTCGGAGCTGCGGCGGTTCACTGACACTAACGTGAAACCAGACTTCATTCGCCCCAATGGAAAGCATATTTACTCTGTCTAAATCGCTCCCTAACCCCTATATAGTGTACTATCTGAATCGTCCCCTATCCCCTATATAGTGCCCTATATAGTGTACTGTCTAAATCATTCCCTATCCCCTATATAGTGTACTGTCTAAATCATTCCCTATCCCCTATATAGTGTACTGTCTAAATCATTCCCTAACCCCTATATAGTGTACTGTCTAAATCATTCCCTATCCCCTATATAGTGTACTGTCTAAATCATTCCCTAACCCCTATATAGTGCACAGTCTGAATCATTCCCTAACCCCTATATAGTGCACTGTCTGAATCATTCCCTAACCCCTATATAGTGCACTGTCTGAATCGCTCCCTAACCCCTATATAGTGCACTGTCTGAATCATTCCCTAACCCCTATATAGTGTACTGTCTAAATCATTCCCTATCCCCTATATAGTGTGCTGTCTAAATCATTCCCTACCCCCTATATAGTGCACAGTCTGAATCAGTCCCTAACCCCTATATAGTGTACTGTCTAAATCATTCCCTATCCCCTATATAGTGTACTGTCTAAATCATTCCCTAACCCCTATATAGTGCACTGTCTGAATCATTCCCTAACCCCTATATAGTGCACAGTCTGATCGTTCCCTACCCCCTATATAGTGCACTGTCTGAATCATTCCCTAACCCCTATATAGTGCACAGTCTGATCGTTCCCTACCCCCTATATAGTGCACTGTCTGAATCGTCCCCATCCCCTATATAGTGCCCTATATAGTGCACTGTCTGAATCACTCCCTAACCCCTATATAGTGCACTGTCTGAATCATTCCCTAACCCCTATATAGTGTACTGTCTGAATCGTCCCCTAACCCCTATATAGTGCCCTATATAGTGTACTGTCTAAATCATTCCCTATCCCCTATATAGTGTACTGTCTGAATCATTCCCTAACCCCTATATAGTGCACTGTCTGAATCGCTCCCTAACCCCTATATAGTGCACTGTCTGAATCATTCCCTAACCCCTATATAGTGTACTGTCTAAATCATTCCCTATCCCCTATATAGTGTACTGTCTAAATCATTCCCTACCCCCTATATAGTGCACAGTCTGAATCATTCCCTAACCCCTATATAGTGTACTGTCTAAATCATTCCCTATCCCCTATATAGTGTACTGTCTAAATCATTCCCTAACCCCTATATAGTGCACTGTCTGAATCATTCCCTAACCCCTATATAGTGCACTGTCTGAATCGCTCCCTAACCCCTATATAGTGCACTGTCTGAATCATTCCCTAACCCCTATATAGTATATTGTCTGAATAATTCCCTAACCCCTATATAGTGCACTGTCTGAATCGTCCCCTATCCCCTATATAGTGCCCTATATAGTGTGCTGTCTGAATCGCTCCCTAACCCCTATATAGTGCACTGTCTGAATCATTCCCTAACCCCTATATAGTGTACTGTCTGAATCTTCCCCTATCCCCTATATAGTGCCCTATATAGTGTACTGTCTAAATCATTCCCTATCCCCTATATAGTGTACTGTCTAAATCATTCCCTAACCCCTATATAGTGCACAGTCTGAATCATTCCCTGACCCCTATATAGTGCACTGTCTGAATCATTCCCTAACCCCTATATAGTGCACAGTCTGATCGTTCCCTACCCCCTATATAGTGCACTGTCTGAATCATTCCCTAACCCCTATATAGTGCACAGTCTGATCGTTCCCTACCCCCTATATAGTGCACTGTCTGAATCGTCCCCATCCCCTATATAGTGCCCTATATAGTGCACTGTCTGAATCACTCCCTAACCCCTATATAGTGCACTGTCTGAATCATTCCCTAACCCCTATATAGTGTACTGTCTGAATCGTCCCCTAACCCCTATATAGTGCCCTATATAGTGTACTGTCTAAATCATTCCCTATCCCCTATATAGTGTACTGTCTGAATCTTTCCCTAACCCCTATATAGTGTACTGTCTGAATCGTCCCCTATCCCCTATATAGTGCCCTATATAGTGTACTGTCTAAATCATTCCCTATCCCCTATATAGTGTACTGTCTAAATCATTCCCTAACCCCAATATAGTGCACAGTCTGAATCATTCCCTAACCCCTATATAGTGCACTGTCTGAATCGCTCCCTAACCCCTATATAGTGCACTGTCTGAATCATTCCCTAACCCCTATATAGTGTACTGTCTAAATCATTCCCTATCCCCTATATAGTGTACTGTCTAAATCATTCCCTACCCCCTATATAGTGCACTGTCTGAATCATTCCCTATCTCCTATATAGTGCACAGTCTGAATCATTCCCTAACCCCTATATAGTGTACTGTCTAAATCATTCCCTATCCCCTATATAGTGTACTGTCTAAATAATTCCCTAACCCCTATATAGTGCACTGTCTGAATCATTCCCTAACCCCTATATAGTGCACTGTCTGAATCGCTCCCTAACCCCTATATAGTGCACTGTCTGAATCATTCCCTAACCCCTATATAGTATATTGTCTGAATAATTCCCTAACCCCTATATAGTGCACTGTCTGAATCGTCCCCTATCCCCTATATAGTGCCCTATATAGTGTGCTGTCTGAATCGCTCCCTAACCCCTATATAGTGCACTGTCTGAATCATTCCCTAACCCCTATATAGTGTACTGTCTGAATCTTCCCCTATCCCCTATATAGTGCCCTATATAGTGTACTGTCTAAATCATTCCCTATCCCCTATATAGTGTACTGTCTAAATCATTCCCTAACCCCTATATAGTGCACAGTCTGAATCATTCCCTGACCCCTATATAGTGCACTGTCTGAATCATTCCCTAACCCCTATATAGTGCACAGTCTGATCGTTCCCTACCCCCTATATAGTGCACTGTCTGAATCATTCCCTGACCCCTATATAGTGCACTGTCTGAATCATTCCCTAACCCCTATATAGTGCACAGTCTGATCGTTCCCTACCCCCTATATAGTGCACTGTCTGAATCATTCCCTAACCCCTATATAGTGCACTGTCTGAATAATTCCCTAACCCCTATATAGTGCACTGTCTGAATCGTCCCCATCCCCTATATAGTGCCCTATATAGTGCACTGGCTGAATCACTCCCTAACCCCTATATAGTGCACTGTCTGAATCATTCCCTAACCCCTATATAGTGTACCGTCTGAATCGTCCCCTAACCCCTATATAGTGCCCTATATAGTGTACTGTCTAAATCATTCCCTATCCCCTATATAGTGTACTGTCTGAATCATTCCCTAACCCCTATATAGTGTACTGTCTGAATCGTCCCCTATCCCCTATATAGTGCCCTATATAGTGTACTGTCTAAATCATTCCCTATCCCCTATATAGTGTACTGTCTAAATCATTCCCTAACCCCTATATAGTGCACAGTCTGAATCATTCCCTAACCCCTATATAGTGCACTGTCTGAATCATTCCCTAACCCCTATATAGTGCACTCTCTGAATCGCTCCCTAACCCCTATATAGTGCACTGTCTGAATCATTCCCTAACCCCTATATAGTGTACTGTCTAAATCATTCCCTATCCCCTATATAGTGTACTGTCTAAATCATTCCCTACCCCCTATATAGTGCACTGTCTGAATCATTCCATATCTCCTATATAGTGCACAGTCTGAATCATTCCCTAACCCCTATATAGTGTACTGTCTAAATCATTCCCTATCCCCTATATAGTGTACTGTCTAAATCATTCCCTAACCCCTATATAGTGCACTGTCTGAATCATTCCCTAACCCCTATATAGTGCACTGTCTGAATCGCTCCCTAACCCCTATATAGTGCACTGTCTGAATCATTCCCTAACCCCTATATAGTATATTGTCTGAATAATTCCCTAACCCCTATATAGTGCACTGTCTGAATCGTCCCCTATCCCCTATATAGTGCCCTATATAGTGTGCTGTCTGAATCGCTCCCTAACCCCTATATAGTGCACTGTCTGAATCATTCCCTAACCCCTATATAGTGTACTGTCTGAATCTTCTCCTATCCCCTATATAGTGCCCTATATAGTGTACTGTCTAAATCATTCCCTATCCCCTATATAGTGTACTGTCTAAATCATTCCCTAACCCCTATATAGTGCACAGTCTGAATCATTCCCTGACCCCTATATAGTGCACTGTCTGAATCATTCCCTAACCCCTATATAGTGCACAGTCTGATCGTTCCCTACCCCCTATATAGTGCACTGTCTGAATCATTCCCTAACCCCTATATAGTGCACTGTCTGAATAATTCCCTAACCCCTATATAGTGCACTGTCTGAATCGTCCCCATCCCCTATATAGTGCCCTATATAGTGCACTGTCTGAATCACTCCCTAACCCCTATATAGTGCACTGTCTGAATCATTCCCTAACCCCTATATAGTGCACTGTCTGAATCGCTCCCTATCCCCTATATAGTGCACTGTCTGAATCGCTCCCTATCCCCTATATAGTGCACAGTCTGAATCATTCCCTAACCCCTATATAGTGCACAGTCTGATAATTCCTTAACCCCTATATAGTGCACTGTCTGAATCATTCCCTAACCCCTATATAGTGTACTGTCTAAATCATTCCCTACCCCCTATATAGTGCACTGTCTGAATCATTCCCTACCCCCTATATAGTGCACAGTCTGAATAATTCCCTATCCCCTATATAGTGCACTGTCTGAATCATTCCCTACCCCCTATATAGTACACTGTCTGAATCATTCCCTATCTCCTATATAGTGCACAGTCTGAATCATTCCATAACCCCTATATAGTGCACTGTCTGAATTGTTCCCTATCCCCTATATAGTGCACTATGTGCCATTCACCACATAGAGAGGAGTAAATGTGTGACTGATTTCAGCCGCAGCTTCAGCGTCTGTTTATAATGTAGGGGGCGGGGCTTCAGATTCTAGAGAGCATTTGATTGGACAGAAAATCTGATGAGAAGCTGAAATGCAGAGTGATGTTATCCAAATCATTGATCCTTATTGGAGGAAGTGAGAGACTAAGTTTTGAATGTTCATATCTGAATTTTGTCATTGTTTTGGAGCACACTAGCCAACATTCATACTAAAAGACAAAACACTTCCATTTTCATTTCATGGGGACTTTAAAGAATCAGAGAGTTTGAGGTTCTCTCTCTATTGCAGTACAAGGCTGCGGTTAAACAGACACACACCTCGAGTAGATGAGGTGAATTCCGGCTCTCGTTGAGTCTGTCTCAGCATCAGCGGGGCGGTCGTGGGAGTGTGTCATAAAAGATCCTTTGTTGTTTGAGGGTGAAGTCAGCCTTTGACTCGTCTGTCCCGAGCTCAGAGCCCAGCGAGGGGTGAATGAAGCTCTGTGTGGACGGACACACCTTCCCTCTGGAGCAGGAGGAAACCGCTCAACCGGCCAATTCCAGATCGGACCTTCTCAGCCTCAGACGCTGTTAGTGCTGCGTGTGCTAAGGCTAGAGTCACTGTGAGACCGTTATTGCTCATACTTTGGCTTTTTGTCAATCTCACTTGTTACTTAATTCACTCCCTCTCTTTCTGAGCAATAATAGCTATAGTTGGCATGAAAGGAAGTTAGGGCTGAACGATACATCGAATTTTCATCGTCATCGCGATATGAACTCGCGCGATGAACACATCGCAACAGACAGTCTGACACGATGAATAAGGGAATACAGTTTATTACATGCGCCAATATGAGTAACGTATTATGAATACTTGGATTACTTCCACATTGAATTGCATTTTATAAGTGTAGGAATGCGGCCATCAAATCCTGCTTATATAAAATATTTAGCTAACGTCAAACGGGGCCAACGGCTCTTGGGCTAGTAAATCAGAGAACATTATGCGCTGATTTACTATAGCCCAAGAGCCGTTGCACGTCAACTAAGCAGGAGCACCTGCGGTGGTCGGCCAAAATACTTTTTTTTTTTTTTTTGTATGTGAAGCTGTTTTACGTGAATATTATGACACGAGTGAAGCACAAAGTTTTATTTACAAAATAAATAATAGGTTCGCAGTTAAATGTTACATCACAGCCATGGAAACATATGGATTCATGCCGAACGAGGCTTTATGTGGTGAGCCAAATTTAAGTTTGCTTTGCGTTTTGCGATCTGGTCACACGATTTTCCCCGAATTTAACAATAGGCTTACTCCATTTTATTCTACTGGACATGGAATCTCTTATTTATTTTCCCAAATCCTCATTTACGTCTCTCACAGGAGATTAAACATTTCTTCCTTGTTTGATTTATTTAGGAGTAGCCTAGGCTATATTCGCATAATTTACTGTGGTAAACTAGAAAAGGTAGGACAGATAGGCTACATTTTACTTAAAACTTTACTTTATTTAACACAGTTTGTGCTATTAGACTTGGTTTTGTGAGATTTTGTGTATAGCTCATTTCATACACGCCGGAGATTTTTAGTTTCGCTTTCTCTCACAGCGCATAATCAAACAAAGGCTACGTTCTTGACCCTGTGGAAGATAATTTCATTCTTCACATTTTACTACAAGTAGCCTATCAGTTTTGGAACATCAGAAGAAAACATGAAGATATTAGAAAACGATGCTTCTTTCCTGCTCGTGTCATCCCTTTCAGCGCAAGACGCACGTCTGTGGGGAAATATAAACGATTTTTTTCTTTAACTAAAATTTAACTTATATTATTTATATTTCGATTATTTACAGATATTTATTTAAATGTTTTACAGGCTGTAGTAGGCTATGTTGTTTCACTGACGGAAGTAGGCCTACTAAAATAAACACGCATGTTTGAGCCTTATATTTTTTTTTTCAAAATGTAGGCTATTTAATTGATATATATATATATATATATATATATATATATATATATATATATATATATATATATATATATATATATATATATACACACACCTCAATCTCAATTAAATAGCCTACATTTTGAAAATAAAAAATATAAACGAATAATATATTTAACGAATATATAACGAATTTATATAGGCTAAAAATATATATTGGCCTAGGCGTGCGTGTGTATCCGCCACCGCGCCACTGCACAGTTGCACTGCCGTGTTATATTTCGTTCTCCATTCTCTTTTTTTCTTTAATATGAAATGCTGTTTGAATACATGTATTCCGTTACTGCCAACACTGAACACGACCTATTAAAGCACTAAGACATGGGAACAGTAGGCTATAGCTATATTCACATTTGAATATTTATCGCAAGTCATATCGTCATCGCAATATTAAACAATGTTATCGCACATCGCAGCTTTTCCTCATATCGTGCAGCCCTAAAGGAAGTTGTGATGGTCTTTTCTTCTCTATTGTGATGTATATCTGAGGGAAACGGCCTCACAAACAAGAACAAATGTAGGGCGGGGCTTGATTTGGTCTGTGGGGGATGGATTGGATGGTGGTGGTTTGCTATTGGTGGATCTCATGTGAGTGACAGGTTGCCCCGCCCACGTCATCAGAGAAGAGAAGAGGGAATGATGTGTACGGATAAATCATTTATAATAAATACTGCAATATTTCATAATAAAACAAGAATTGTCAATTAAAATGAAGACCGAGCAAAAGCCGCTGTGAGTGAGCCGGTGTAGCCATAGATATACATAATAAAGGCTAGATGTCTCGTCCGCGCTGCTGGCCAATGGAGGTCAATGTCCGCACCTGGCGGCCATCTTGTCACGTCCGCTCCTGGCGGCCATCTTGTCACCGTCAGCTCGCTCACTCGTAACATTGTGTTTTAATGGTGCATGTTTAAATAACCATAACGTGCTTAATTTTCTACCGATTTTCAAACTGTTTGGTTTGTTATAAACGTCAGAGATGTAGTTATGACACTGCATACTTATGAATAATTATTCATAATTTGTTCAAGCATCCAGAATTATAGCCACGTTAATAACGTTTGTAAGAAACCAAACCATTTGTAAATCCGTCAAGATTTCAGCGAGATAAGAGTTTACACACTCGTTTGCACTTACCCTACATATATTCTCAATCATCTTTAATGTAATTATGTGTTAAATTAAGTGTTAAATATCCAGTTATTTCAGTTATAAATACAACAAATGAATCATGTTCAATTATTCACTATTATGTATTAATTAGATTAACAGTAAATCAAGTGTAATAAATTACGCTCCATTGGTTTTATTATGAACTATAATGTGTTTTTTCGTACGCATTATATTGTAAGCTATGCGTATTTTAATAATTCGTAATTCGTAAATAATTTGTGCACTATTTTATTATAATTCGTATTAACATAATTATTAACTGACCCGATTTCGAGCTTGATTCGGAAATGGGCGGGGCCAAAACTGCCCGCGTTTTGATTTCAGCAAATCACTTTTGGCCGATCGGAGACAGCGTGATTAATATTCATGAGGCCATCAGCCTGCAGCAGCCAATCGCGCGACAGAAGCAAATCTGCAGAGGAAAGTAAACGCGATCTACCTGAGGAAAGAGATGATAAAAAAATTATAATGATAAAAAATTAACTTTTCATTCATACATGGTTAAAACAATGTACTACATATAGATCTTAATTAGGCTATAAAAATGCACAATTGTAAATATGCAAGTCCCATATGAATGTCTCTCTTGTTGTTACTTTTATAAGTGATCAGAAGATTTTCACCTGGTGTACAATAACACCCTAGCAACCTCCCCTAGCAACTGCCTAGCTATCTTTATCTTTAACCCAAACGCCACACCGGACCAGAAATCTCAGCTAAACTTGTACACTCATATGTGTGTGTGTGTGTGTGTGTGTGTGTGTGTGTGTGTGTGTGTGTGTGTTTGGACACTCAGAAATCGGTCATGAATCACAGTCCCTCATTAGCAAACGTGCATACTTCAAAGAGCACGAGTCCAGAGAGGTGTGTGTCCTACATCCGCAGTGTATACTGTGTTGCCGTGGAAACGCTGCGCGGTGTTGTAGCCGGCTGGCAAGAGTGCAAATGTCTCCTGTATTCTGAGCAAATGTCTGGCATGGAGACAGGGACGAGTCCGGGGTGTGACACACACACACACACACACACACACACACACACACACACACACACACACACACACACACACACACACACACACACACACACACACACACACAGAGACAGCACATACTGCCCTCAGGGCTGACAGCACATGTCCTTAAGAAACATATCTGGCTTTGTGTGTGTGTGTGTGTGTGTGTGTGGCAGGCAAGAATGAGGTGAGGTGAGGAGTTTATTCACACTATCTGTCTTTCTGTCAGACAGATGATGAAGTGCTCTAGGCCAGGATCAGATATCCGCACTGTTTGAGAGCCTCCTCTGGGTCATTCATACAGGCAGATCTGCAGGAAAGAGAGCGGGCGGATGAATGCTGGAGGTCTGCACATTTACACATGTAGCGTTAGCGTGAGTGGCTTGATGTTAGTTATGCAGAGTTGCTAAAAAAAATGGCTTTACTCCTCCAATACTCACTACACAGCTGTTTGTGTTTCTCTGATGATTTTGTGCTTGTGTTTATGTTCATCTGTTGTTTAACATTTGTTTAATTTGTTTGTAAGGTTGCAATTGTTTTGCAGTTGTGTTTATGCTCGGTTTGTTTGATGATTTGCATTTGTGTTTGTTTGTTGGTTGATGTGTGCATGTGTGTGTTTGCTGCGTTACATTTTTATTTTTGTTCATTTTGTGTTTCGTTTGTTGCTTTGCTGTTTGTTTAGTTATGCTGCTGGTTGTTTTTATAGCTTATTTATGTTTGTGGGTTTGCAAATGTTGTTTTGTTGTTGTGTGTATGTTTTTTATTTGGAATTGTGTTTGTTTGCTGCTTTGTTTTTGTTTGTTTGTTGCTTTGCAGTTTGTTGAGTTGTGTGTGTGTTGGATGTTTGTTGATTTGGAATTGTGTTCTTTGGTTAATTTGTGCATGTGTGTTTGCTGCTTTACGGTTTTATTTATTTATGTTTGTTTGTCTGTTTTCGTTTGTTGCTTTGTTGTTTGTTGAGTTGTGTTGGTGTGTGTCTTTGATGTTTGTTGATTTGGAAGTGTGTTTGTTGGTTAATTTGTGCAGCATGTGTGTGCTTGCTGCTTCACGGTTTTATTTATTTATGTTTGTGTGTCTGTTTTCGTTTGTTGCTTTGCAGTTTGATGAGTTGTGCTGGTGTGTGTGTCTTTGATGTTTGTTGATTTGGAATTTGTGTTTTGTCGGTTAATGTGTGCATGTGTGTTTGCTGCTTTACATTTTATTTAAGTTTGTTTGTTTGTCTGTTTTCGATTGTTGCTTTGCAGTTTGATGAGTTGTGCTGGTGTGTGTGTCTTTGATGTTTGTTGATTTGGAATTGTGTTTTTGTCAGTTAATTTGTGCATGTGTGTGTTTGCTGCTTTACGGTTTTATTTATTTATTTATGTTTGTTTGTTTGTCTGTTTTCGTTTGTTGCTTTGCCGTGTGTTGGGTTGTGTTGGTGTGTGTCTTTGATGTTTGTTGATTTGGAAGTGTGTTTGTTGGTTAATTTGTGCAGCATGTGTGTGCTTGCTGCTTTACGGTTTTATTTATGTTTGTTTGTGTGTCTGTTTTCGATTGTTGCTTTGCAGTTTGATGAGTTGTGCTGGTGTGTGTGTGTTTGATGTTTGTTGATTTGGAATTTGTGTTTTGTCGGTTAATGTGTGCATGTGTGTTTGCTGCTTTACATTTTATTTAAGTTTGTTTGTTTGTCTGTTTTCGATTGTTGCTTTGCAGTTTGTTGAGTTGTGCTGAGTGTGTGTGTGTGTGTGTGTGTGTGTTTGATGTTTGTTGATTTGGAATTGTGTTTGTTTTGTCGGTTAATGTGTGCATGTGTGTGTTTGCTGCTTTACGTTTTTATTTATTTGTCTGTTTGTCTGTTTTCGTTTGTTGCTTTGCAGTTTGTTGAGTTGTGCTGGTGTGTGTTGATTTGGAATTGTGCTTGTTTTGCTGGTTAATTTGTGCACACGCATGCTTTCTGCTTTATTTATGTTTGTTTGTGGTTAAATGTTTTGCTTTGCTCTCTGTTGTGCAGGTGTGTGTTTGTTGCCTTGCACATTTATTAGGGGCCAAGCAATGAAGGTGCGGAGCCTCTCTTGAAATCGTTAGATTTCTTCTTCTTCTTATTATTATTATTCCGCCATTGAAGTCTGTGGCAGCCCATAGAACCGTTTGCGGGAAAGTTGTGAAATTTGGTACACTGATAGAGGTCAGTACCAATAGTAAACACACCCAATTTGGAGTCTCTAAATCATTGCCTCTAGCGCCACCAACTGTCCAAAGTTTCACTCATGTTTATGCTAATAACTTTTGAACCCTAATGGCTAGAAACTAAATTATTTAGTTTGAATTCTTGTCATTTTCCGTCATATAAATTTTCCTGCCATTTTCAACCAACTTTTTCGAACTCCTCCTAAGCCGTTGCTCTGGTTTTCACGAAAATTTAACCAGATCATCTTCAGACCATGCTGACAAAAAAACCCCATGGAATTCAAGTTGATTCGTCACATCGTTTTTGATAAACGCGCAAACAAATTTTACGTAGCGGTTGCGAAAATACACTTAAGGCTATATCTCCGCAACGCTTTATCGTATTCAAACCAAACTTGGTACATGTTATCACACGCATGACCTGAGGCAACATGCAGCGTTTCGGTGCAGCGCCACCTACTGGTCCGGAGATACAAAAAAATGCTTTTTTTGTTTATAGCTTCTGAATCGTTTGTCCAAATCATAAGTGGTCTCGTTAGAATCAGGACGTCATGCCGAGTCGTCTGATATCCAATTTTACCATTTCGGCCATTTTGACTGTCGGCCATTTTGAATTATGTGCTAAAATGCTGTATTTTATGAAAGCATGAACGAATTGTTATGAAACTCGGTATGGGTCATCAGCATGATGCCCTGAAGGAGCCTGAGAAGTTTCGAAACAGCGCCACCTAGTGGATCATTTTTTTTTCCAAACGCTTATAACTTTGGGTGGGGTTGACTTATTTTCATGGGACTAACTTTTTTTGTCTCCTGAATCCTTGCTGAGTCCAACAATACCAGACTTGCCAGGTTTTGGCGTATGGTTTGTGCAGCGCGGTAATTTAGCGCTTAAAAACATAGCTGATATCTTCGAAACCGCTAGTCCGATCGAGACAAAACCAGCACCAGAAAAATCATAAAACATAGGTTGATAGCTATATATTAATGCCCAAATGTCAAAATATTGATAGTAAGGGATAGTAAAATCCAATCAAAGTCAGGTGTCAGTCATTTTTTACATGTTTTTACATATAAATGTCTATAACTCCAAAACGAAATGAGATATTTTCACCAAAATTGACCCACACATGTATGGGCTCACTCAGAGGACACACAAAAAAAATTGTAGGATTGTGCCTCTTGGTGGTGCTATAATAGAACAAAATGTGAAATTGCCTCTATACAACTCAATGTTTTAATGTGGGGATTTAAAATTTTTGCTTAAAATGTCTTCACTCATTTTTGCAGTTGGTCTGCTGCTATCTTCCTTGTCTGCTTCTGTTGGCCCCGATAATGGCTACTTGCAGCTATATTTTATGTTTTGTTTTGTTTGCTTGTTGCTTAGCACTTGTGTTTGTTGGTTAAATCGTGCTTGTGTGTTGGTTGAAACATGTATTTATGCTTGTTTTATAGTTGTGTTTGTTTGTTTGTTGATTTTTCAGCCACCTGTTTTTACGTGTGACTTGATTTGATGCGCGTTAGAGTTGTTGTTTTGCACTAGCGCTGTCATTTGTGGCTGTGAGAGTTGATGTTTTTGTGCCGGAAACAGAGATGTCTGTCGCCTGCTATTTTTATGTCTGTGGTTTCATCGCGTGTCAACGTCGACTGACTTTTCATGACCGCTTGACCCTGACGGAGCAAAACAACACTGATGCCAACCCGCACTGAGAGGAAGTGAAACCATCTCACGACTATTTGTGGAAGATCCCCTGTTTTATATTTTGAAGATCTCAATATTTACTTGGTTGTTATTGGACTTTTCTGTTTATATTCTCTTTCAATAATATACTTTTGTTGCACTATAGTCTCAGTGGCGCCTCCCTACAGGTGGGAATAAGACTGGCATCGCTAACCTCTGAGGCTTTAGATTTGGTGTTACTTTAAAGTAGGCGTGTGTGAGGAGAGCGTGTGTGTGAACGCGTGAATCACAGGCATCTGTTGCCTAGTCATTCGTTTAGGGCCACAGATTAACATAACCTGTGTTTTCACATGTTTGCAGATGTGTTCTGCTGAGGCTGTGATGGTGGAGCACTGAGGAAGGAAGATCAAGAAAAGTAAAGAGAAAAAAAGCTGAAGCATTTCAGAGGAAGTCTTTGAGAAGATCAGAGCGATGTCGGCCCCAGAGCAGGAGCTGCTGAGCTCTTCTAAACCCATCAAATACGGAGAGCTCGTCGTCCTCGGGTAAGGTTTGCATTCATGCTTTGTAAAGCTGACTAATGCAAGATTGTGCACTAATGTTTTAGTTTTTTGCTGCTCAGCTACAACGGCTCTCTACCGAACGGAGACCGGGGCAGGAGGAGAAGTCGCTTCGCTCTGTGTAAGAGACCCAAAGCCAATGGAGTCAAACCCAGCACCGTCCACAGCACATGCAGCCCACAGGCCGCCAAGGTACACGCCCGTTCTCCCGATAATCATGTTTATACGTCTTTAAAAGTTTTATTGCTCATTTATATGTGTCACATTGGATTTTTAAGAGTGTTTAAATGTGGGCCGTTTTCCTCACCACTCCTCACTGCCTGAATGAATCTAAAGCATGTTGCATTTAATTCATGTAGCATGCACACATTTATGCACACATTTTATCTCATGTTTCATCTGTTACTCCTGAACGTGGTGTTTCTGCAGGCCATCAGCAACAAAGACCAGCACAGTGTCTCGTACACACTGTCCCGGGCACAGACGGTAGTGGTGGAGTACACACACGACAGCACCACTGACATGTTTCAGGTGCGTTTCTGCGGGGGGATTTGTGCCGTTACCTGTGAAAGTTTGTTTACGCCACAGAATAGAGAATACAAAAAGGTCATTGCGACTTTATGACTCGCGAATGCGTCAGAATTGCGAGATATTACCTTTTAAATTTGGTATTCAGTGGTGGAAACAAGCTTTCATAGTTCCTGATTTGCATCATTTTAATTAGTGATGCACCAAAATAAATGTTTTACTGAAACACCAAAACCAAAACGAACTCTTTCCCTGCCGTGTTTTCACTATTACGCAGTAGGGGGCGCTATTGCACATCTTCTGAAAGAGTACTGAATCTCCTGATCAAAACCAGGCCTGCAGCACTCCTCTCAGAAACGGAAGCCTCCGCGCCTCGGTCGCCCCCAGGTGGCTGGTCCCAGTATAGCTCATAAGCCCCGCCCCTCCGGGTTGTCTAATGGACGCGAGACAAACTAAACAAACAAATTACACTTCAATTTATTTTTTTTCAAAAGTTGGTTTCTGTCATTGTAGGCCGTTTTCATTACGATGATTTCAGTTCAAGTGTTCGTTTTTTAAATAATTTTAGTTTTAGTTATTTGATGCTATAAAAACGGGGGTGTGACATGATTGACAGCTCTGAGTGAAGTTGTCACTGAGGCACTAACTGACTTTTTTCGGGATTTTTGGGAGGAGGTTGGAGCTTTAACTTTAATTTCTACATTTCCATAACTGTTCATTTCACACCGACATTATGAATTGTTCTGCATCTGCGAGAGTGTGGGCGGGCTTTTGATATCGCGCCTCTACTTCCTGCCCTCTACGATTCGGGTCCTGAGATCGCTACTGCGCAGAATCGGTCCCAAATCTGCCCAAGATGTCAGTGCCATATTCGGACCTCCGGAGGCTTCAGTTACTTCAGCGGAAGCCGATGAAGTCGCGTCGTCCATATTTTTTACGGTCTATGATCAAAACACAGGGCAAGAAGAAGCAGAAACAAGTGATATCACATGTTATCATATGCAGTGTTCGGGCTAACACATTACAAGGAACTTAAGTTACATAATCAGATTACTTTTTCATGTAACTAGTAACGCATTACTTTTAAAATGTACTTTTAGTTACTTTTTCAAATAAGTAACGCAAGTAAATTTTTTTCTCCCATTTATTGACTGACGCTCTCTTGTCCCAGTGTTGAGGGGAAACGTAATTGCAGAGGCTTTGTGTGTAAACCTGGTGGTTATTGTAGTTCTTCTAGACTAATGTGAGCAGGTATTTACTCATCTCACTTGCAAAAAGAAGATAAAAAAAATGATGCAAAATCAGAATACTACGCAAACCTCCAATAATGAAATATGTTGAATAAATCAAACATCTTTTTGCATTTAATCTCACTTTGCTGACCAATGTACTTGCTGCTGACCTTTGATGATTCAGTTAAACTATAGCAAAAATGTTTAGTTTTTATTGATAAAGTGTTAAAAAAAATATATTCTCCTGCGTCCTATTCTTCCTTTATCCAGAATGGCAGCGCAGCTAAAAGGTTTGCTAGAGTTGCGCACAGTCTCCTCTACAGACGTATATCTGCATGAGGCTTGTTATTTCAATTATGGTGTGAGAGTCTTTACATTTGCCCAAAAATAGAACTTTTTTGTTATAAAAAAACAAAACAAAGCCCAGCCCAGGTGAGAACGCAAAAGTAACGTAACACATTACTTTTCTTAAAAGGAACCAAGTAATGTAATTAGTTACTTTTTAAAGGAGTAACTCAATATTGTAATGCATCACTTTTCAAAGTAACTTTCCCCAACAGTGATCATATGCATATGTAAAATAACGTGATCATCAGCAATAAACGGCATATAAATCAAAACTATCTAATGTTACTGGATGAACTGTCCACCCAGGACGAGCTAAAGCATTAAAGGATTGTGAAGCATTAGAGGTGTTGATGGACTCGATCTACTCGTTCAGTGTTTGATCATCGCTCTGAATGTAGTCTTTGACAAAAAGCGGGATTTCCTCAGCTTTTTGCACAAAATGTTGCTTTTTTATGAAACTTACCTATATTCAAGTGTTGATAAAACCGAATGCATGAAACTAGAATAAATGTTTAAAAGCAGAGGCTCTTTTTTGTCTTTTGATATATTGCTTGTGTAGATATTCATACAACAAAAGATTCTGGGACCATGAAAATTTTGTGAAAATTATGAAAACTTTTTTCAGAAACGCTGGCAGGGAAAGAGTTAAAGTGTTATTTTAGCTGAAAACAGAAAATAAAGTTAAAATAAAATGAATTAGGCGTAATTAATCAATGAGTCAAATTTATTTAATAATTAACACTGAGTTGTATATAAACATTTAAATCGCACACAAGGCAGTTTTATATTACGGTAGCTTTTTAATGTTATAATTATGTTTTTTTACTCCAATTCGTTTGAATTTGAATGGTGGCTGTAAAAAAACTTGTTTTCATGACAGATTTTTTCAAACATACATAAAATAATGAAGACAACAGGTTAAGTAAAAAATTATGAATATGTAATATAGTGCGTATATTTAGCAAAATGCTCTTCTCTAGAGTTTTTTTAAAGTTTATGGTCATTGAACGGCTCTCCTGAGGTAAATGTTAAGTTGGCGTCTTTAAGCGATTTACATGAGACATGAATCATTTCAGTGAGCTGTACTGTATCTTTCAACAGACCTTCTGATGTTCATGTTTATTTGGTGCTGTAACTAGTAGTAAAGCGGAAGAGGTGACCGGTTCACGTGCCGCTTGAACTGATGCGGCTACAACGTTCTGTCCCGCAACATTAAATAGCGCCAACACATATTTATTGCTTGGTAATAAAGTTGACAGACTTTGAAAGCGGAGGCTTTGTTTCATATCAAAAGTAACAAAACACAAAGCTTATCATGATGATTGGTGTGAAACGGATTCATGCATCAACTGAAAAGATCTCAGTTCATCGAAATGAACATCGATTAAAAATGAGAAATCGATGATTGGTCAATCTAAAAACAAAAAATTTATTTTCAGTTGGCGAATTTTCGGTGCATCACTAATTTAAACTATGCAGAAAGTGTGTGCAAATAAAAAGCAAAAGTTAGTGTGTTTAATTTATTTATTCTGTCTTTCAAGCACCCACATATAAACGTTCTTCAAGCGCTGAAAGTTGATCATATCTGTCATTGTTATCCGTCTGACATCCCTCTCATCATTCTTTTGCAGATCGGCCGGTCCACTGAAAGCCCCATTGATTTTGTGGTGTTGGACATGGCGCCGGGTTGTCACGGCAACAGCGACACACTGTCGTCCCAGAGCACCATATCGCGATTCGCGTGTCGGATCGTGTGTCAGCGAGCCCCGCCCTACACCGCCCGCATCTACGCCGCCGGCTTCGACTCGTCCAAAAGCATCTTCCTGGGGGTGGGTCAAACACACTCCTCCCACACAAACTCTCTCTTCTCTAACAGTCTTTCACACTCATCCATCCATCCCTCCATCCGTTCCACGATGCATTCATGTGTTCACCTATCACTGATGCTGGAGAGGCTGAAAATGAACAAGTGAGTGAGTGAACAAATTCATGAAGAGAATGAGCCACACTACAGTTCATAAGTTTGGGTCGGTACGATTTCTAAATGTTTAAAAGAAGCCTCTTCTGCTCACCATGGCTGCATTTATTTGATCAAAAATACAGCAAAAATTGTGAAATATTAAAGTGTTATTTTATTCCTGTGATCAAAGCTGTATTTCCAGCATCATTACTCCAGTCTTCAGTGTCACATGATCCTTCACAAATCATTCGAATATGCTGATTTGATGCTCAACAAACATTTATGATTACTATCAATGTTTATATTTCACTTTATTTTTTTAGAGGAAACAGTGATACATTTTTCCCAGGATTCTTTGATTAATATAAAGTTCAAAAGGACAGCATTTATTTGAAATAGAATCTTTTGTAATTTATCATTATAAATGTCTTTACTGTCACTTTTGATCTTTTGATCAATTTAATGCATCCTTGATAAATGAAAGTATTAATTTATTTATTGACTCCAAACTTTTGAACAGTAGTCTATGTGAGTGAATTAATGAATGAATCAGTGAATGAAGTGAGTGAATTAATGAATGAATCAGTGAATGAAGTGAGCGATTGAATGAATCAGTGAATGACTGAATCAGTGATTCAGTGAATGAAGTGAGTGAATGAAGTGAGTGAATTAAGTGAGTGAATGAATGAATCAGTGAATGAAGTGACTGAATTAAGTGAATGCATCTGTGAATGAATGAATCAGTGAATGAAGCGAGCAATTGAATGAATCAGTGAATGAAGCGAGCAATTGAATGAATCAGTGAATGAAGCGAGCAATTGAATGAATCAGTGAATGAAGTGAGCGACTGAATGAATCAGTGAATGAAGTGAGCGATTGAATGAATCAGTGAATGAAGTGACTGAATGAAGTGACTGAATTAAGTGAATGCATCAGTGAACGAATGAATCAGTGAATGAAGCGAGCAATTGAATGAATCAGTGAATGAAGTGACTGAATTAAGTGAATGCATCAGTGAATGAAGTGAGCGATTGAATGAATCAGTGAATGAAGTGAGCGATTGAATGAATCAGTGAATGAAGTGACTGAATGAAGTGACTGAATTAAGTGAATGCATCCGTGAATGAATGAATTAGTGAATGAAGTGAGCGATTGAATGAATCAGTGAATGAAGTGACTGAATGAAGTGACTGAATTAAGTGAATGCATCAGTGAACGAATGAATCAGTGAATGAAGTGAGCGATTGAATGAATCAGTGAATGAAGTGACTGAATTAAGAGAATGCATCAGTGAACGAATGAATCAGTGAATGAAGCGAGCAATTGAATGAATCAGTGAATGAAGTGAGCAAATTAATTAATAAGTGAATGAAGTGAGTGAATTAATAAAGTGAATGAATCAGTGATTGAAGCGAGCAATTGAATGAATCAGTGAATGAAGTGAGTGAATGAATTAATCATTCACTGATTCATTCATTAATTCACTCACTTCATTCACTGAAGTGAGTGAGGAATGAATCAGTGAATGAATGAATCAGTGAATGAAGTGAGCGATTTAATGAATCAGTGAATCGCTCACTTCATTCACTGATTCATTCATTCACTCACTGAAGTGAGTGAAGGAATGAATCAGTGAATGAATGAATCAGTGAATGAAGTGAGCGGTTGAATGAATCAGTGAATCGCTCACTTCATTCACTGATTCATTCATTCACTCACTTCATTCACTGAAGTGAGTGAAGGAATGAATCAGTGAATGAAGTGAGCGATTGAATGAATCAGTGAATGAAGTGAGTGAATGAATTAATCATTCACTGATTCACTTCATTCATTCACTCACTTAATTCACTGATTCATTCAATCGCTCGCCTCATTCACTGTTTCATTCGCTCACTTCATTCACTGATTCATTCATTCGCTGATTCATTCAATCGTTCACTTCATTCACTGATTAATTTTTTTCACTGATTCATTCAATCACTTACTTCAGTCATTGATTCATTCATTCATTCATTCACTTCATTCACTGAAGTGAGTGAATGAATCAGTGAATGAATGAATCAGTGAATGAAGTGAGCGATTGAATGAATCAGTGAGTGAATGAATCAGTGAATGAATGAATCAGTGAATGAAGTGAGCGATTGAATGAATCAGTGAGTGAATGAATCAGTGAATGAATGAAGTGAGTGAATGAATCAGCGAATGAATGAATCAGTGAATGAAGTGAGCGATTGAATGAATCAGTGAGTGAATGAATCAGTGAATGAATGAAGTGAGTGAATGAATCAGCGAATGAATGAATCAGTGAATGAAGTGAGCGATTGAATGAATCAGCGAATGAATGAATCAGTGAATGAAGTGAGCGATTGAATGAATCAGTGAGTGAATGAATCAGTGAATGAATGAAGTGAGTGAATGAATTGAGCGATTTAATTATTCCATGAATCTGAATGAATGCATGAACGAGTGAATGAATGAACCTGTTGTCCTCTGCCCTCAGGAGAAAGCGGCGAAGTGGTGGAGCGCGGACAGCGAGATGGACGGACTGACCACGAACGGCGTGCTGGTGATGCGGCCGCGACACGGCTTCACCTGCGAGTCCAAACCGGGCGCCTGGAGGGAGATCTCCGTCTGCGGAAACGTCTTCATGCTGAGAGAGACGCGCTCCGCTCAGAAACCCGGCAAACTGGTGAGAGCGCAGGACACGTTTCTCAAGTGTAACCGGACACAGATTTACATTATTTAATAGACTTTCTCGTTAAACTTACAACCAAAGTGAGGGCCGAGAATCACCCAGGCATAGTGAAATCCTCCAAAACCAGGTCAAAACTTCACCATAGCGACATTTTGGTGATGCACAGATAAACATTAGGGTAAGATTTCCTTGTTGTGTTACACAAACATCACCATGGCAACAAAATTCCCACCGTCCTTATCTGGAATCTCGCACACACACACACACACAGCAGAAGTGCTGTGCAGTTTTGCAGCATGAATAAGAATGTGTATATTTGTGTGTGTGTTGAATCTGCGACGGACAGAGGCTGAATGAGCAGAGCTCGTGTGCTGTCCTGTGTGTTTGTGTTTGTGTGCTGTTGTGCGTTATATGACTCCTGTCCGACTGGAATGTTTGTTGTGTTGTTAAATCTGGTCTCCATGGCGTCAGAAGTCCTGTCCGTAACCTCACCATGCAGCTTTTTTTCTGATGCGCAGTGTGTGAGAATGAGGCGTTGTGAAATGACAGTCACTGGTAAACAACTGCAGATCTGAAAATCTCTTAGTTCCTGTATTTCTCAGCATCTGTCAGGCAGGATTTTACAGATCATAACAGCTCATAACTGCTCATAACTGCTCATAACGGGTCTTCGATGAAGTTCAATCTCATTATTCAACTTGTGTGGTATCTGAATCTATCTATCTATCTATCTATCTATCTATCTATCTATCTATCTATCTATCTATCTATCTATCTATCTATCTATCTATCTATCTATCTATCTATCTATCTATCTATCTATCTATCTATCTATCTATCTTGCGGTTTTTCGGTTTCGCATTTAATTAATTATTTTTCTACAAATTCTATAATTTGCCTCCATCCCAATGCTGAACAACGCGACATACATTCACATCACACGTTCATGGTAGAGTTATACTCACGGGACACTAGAGTGGACTAAGTAGTCGTCTCGTCTTACTGCGCTAATACTGTCAAATACACACATGGTTAACATAAACACAGTCGGTTATGTCTAAAGTGAAAGTAAAATCGCAATCGTGTCTGTATATCAGATGCACGCAGGTCTTACATTGACAGCAGCGCAGCCTATAGTGAACACGCTGTCCTTAAAGGGACAGTTCACCTATAAAATGATGTCATTATTTACTCACTCTAATATTGTTCCAAACCTGTATTAATTTCTCGATGACAGACTTTTCATTTTTGAGTGAACTATTAATAAAACAACAAAAGACAAAGAGAAAATCACTCACTGCTCTTGACTGAAAAACTAATACAGTAGCTTTAATAAGAATCAGTGTATATTTTATAGTGAAGTCTATGTTGTGTTTTATCTTTACATTCATTCATTCAATTTCATACTTAAATGCTGCTGTACAGCTCTGAGCTGCCAGTGTAAAACTTTATATATATTTATTTTATATTATCCAATACACTAGGAATGTGTATAAGGGTTTTTTTAAAGTAAAGTTTTAAGTTTAAGTAAGGTTTTTCAATTCTTTTAAGCAAAATAAAGAAAGAGTATTGAAATAAAAAAATAGTCTTTTTTCTCTTTAACCTCTTGCTGTTCCTGTCGCCTAAGAATAGAATAACAAAAAATTAAGTGACAAGCCATCAGAACCGAACCGAACCGAAAACCGTGGGTAAAAACCGAGGTATGTATTGAACCGTGGACTAACTGTATTGTTAGTACTATCTATCTATCTATCTATCTATCTATCTATCTATCTATCTATCTATCTATCTATCTATCTATCTATCTATCTATCTATCTATCTATCTATCTATCTATCTATCTATCTATCTATCTATCTATCTATCTATCTATCTATCTATCTATCTATCTATCTATCTATCTATCTATCTATCTATCTATCTATCTGTCTGTTTGTCTATCCGTCTGTCTATCCATTTGTCTGTCTGTCTCTCTGTCTGTCTTTCTGTCTGTCTGTCTGTCTGTCTGTCTGTCCATCTGTCTGTCTGTCTGTCTATCTATAATGTCTGTCTATCTATCCTGTCTGTCTATCTATCTATCTATCTATCTATCTATCTATCTATCTATCTATCTATCTATCTATCTATCTATCTATCTATCTATCTATCTATCTATCTATCTATCTATCTATCTATCTATCTATCTATCTATCTATCTATCTATCTATCTATCTATCTATCTATCTATCTATCTATCTATCTATCTATCTATCTATCTGTTTGTCTGTTTGTCTATCCGTCTGTCTATCCATTTGTCTGTCTTTCTGTCTGTTCTTCTGTCTGTCTGTGTCTGTCTGTCCATCTGTCTGTCTGTGTCTGTCTATCTATCTATCTATCTATCTATCTATCTATCTATCTATCTATCTATCTATCTATCTATCTATCTATCTATCTATCTATCTATCTATCTATCTATCTATCTATCTATCTATCTATACATCTATCTATCTATCTATCTATCTATCTATCTATCTATCTATCTGTCTGTCTGTCTGTCTGTCTGTCTGTCTGTCTGTCTGTCTGTCTGTCTGTCTGTCTGTCTGTCTGTCTGTCTATCTGTCTGTCTGTTTGTCTGTTTGTCTATCCGTCTGTCTATCCATTTGTCTGTCTGTCTCTCTGTCTGTCTTTCTGTCTGTCCTTCTGTCTGTCTGTGTCTGTCTATCTATAATGTCTGTCTATCTATCCTGTCTGTCTATCTATCTATCTATCTATCTATCTATCTATCTATCTATCTATCTATCTATCTATCTATCTATCTATCTATCTATCTATCTATCTATCTATCTATCTATCTATCTATCTATCTATCTATCTATCTATCTATCTATCTATCTATCTATCTATCTATCTATCTATCTATCTATCTATCTATCTATCTATCTGTCCGTCTATAATGTCTATCCTGTCTGTCTGTCTAGTATTCTTGTGTGTGTGATAGTGTGAGTGCAGTGTGTGTGACGCTGCACCTGTGTAAACTCCTCTGTGTCAGTGGTGTTCTGTGTTCTGGCTGAGACAGGAGAGCCGAGGTGACGCTGGGAGGTTCCTCTGGACATGTTGTGCTCTCTAAACAGTGGATGTGGCTTGGATTTGCTCCATTATGACTCCGGACTGTAGACCTGCTGAGCGCTCATGTTTGAAGAGCCTGTGGGTTCATGCATAAATAAGAGCGTCATCTAGTGGCCGGTTAGAGCCGGTGCAGATTGACCTTCGCTTAACTCCTCCATTCTATTAGGCAGGCTTATTCATCGTTTCATAGATTATTTACAGCTGTTTTGCTCCCAAATGCTATCATTGTGCAATACACATATATATAGGTCAAACAAGTATAAATGAGTTCTACTTCTCTCTCTCTCTAGGTTGAAAGTGAGTCTCAGGAGTTGACGGACGGCACGTTGATTGATCTGTGCGGTGCGACTCTCCTGTGGCGTTCTGCAGAAGGCCTGTCCCGCACGCCCACCCTCAAACACCTGGAGGAGCTGCGGCGGGAGCTGAACGCGGCCCGGCCTCAGTGTCCCGTGGGCCTGCGCACGCTGGCCTTCCCCAGCATGGACCGCTCCTTCATCGGCTCGGGCGACGACGACCAGCCCTGGGCCTACCTGCACTGCGGACACGTGCACGGATACCACGCCTGGAGGGGTCGGCGCGGGGTCACGAAAGAGGGCTCCACCGAGGAGGAGGAGGAGGACGAGGCCAAAGAGGAGACGGAGCAGGAGCCGCTGAAGGAGGGCGAGAGGGAGTGTCCGCTGTGCCGCACGCGCGGTTTGTACATGCCGCTCAAGCTGGGCCGCGAGTCGGGCTTCTACCTGGACGGCGCGCCCCCGACGCACGCCTTCCACCCCTGCGGACACGTGTGCTCCGAGCGGACGGCGGCCTTCTGGAGTAAACTGCAGCTGCCCCACGGGGCCCACGGCTTCTATCCCGCCTGTCCGTTCTGCATGAGGCCACTCGCTCGCGAGGCCAAGTTCGTCAGACTGATCTTTCAGGGGCCGCTGGACTGAGCGTGTGCGTGTTTTTAAGACTCAAACGTATTCATTAACTCTGAGTTTCCCACAAGCCATCTGTTCTCTGCACTGCCAGCTGTCTGACCGGAGCCTTACATTCAGTCGTTTTCTGTTACTGTTCTCGAATCTTGAGCTGTCCTGCCGTAGCTAACATTAAAGTCAGCATGAAATCACAATTATGGAATATTGCTATATTTATTATAACTTATTTTTCTGTGCACATCATTATTTTAGGGAAGAGATGTCGCCCCTCCCTCTTCTCTGATGATGTGGGCGGGGCAACCTGTCACTCACATGAGATCCACCAATAGCAAACCACCATCCAATCCATCCCCCACAGACCAAATCAAGCCCCGCCCTACATGTGTTCTTGTTTGTTTCACTCAGATATACATCACAATAGAGAAGAAAAGACTATCACAACTTCCTTTCATGCCGACTTTAATGTTCCTCGACCTGTATTGAATCTGAACGAATAACTTCAGGGGGTGTGTAAACCTGTTTTCTGAGTTGTTCTGAATTGCTTTCCTTTCATTTGTGTTCAACAATGCAATCGATTATCACTTCAAAAAATGCCAATGATTTTCATCATCAACAATGCGTTTGAAATGAGGTTATGATGTTATTATAATGTATGTATATATATTAAAACGGTGTTGTTGTTGTTGCATTTTCTCAGAAATGTTTTTGTATCATTCTTGAAGAATAAAGGGAATAGCTCATATTTCAATAAAACACTTCTCCACCTGTATTTAACATTGTAAAATGGTCAGATGGATATAATACAGAAAGAAACAGAAAGAAAGCTGAATAAATTAATGAAAAAGAGAAAAACAAAATAAATAATAAAAAAATGAACACGTTTTATTTTTAATTTTGCACCAAAGAACAGCATTTACAAGCAAAAATACAATAAATATAGTATACAATTATTCTTATAAGAGTTTTACAAACAACTTAGTTCTTTAAATAATTCAAATATATCTTTTGAAAACAGAGAAAGAAGGTATTTTCTTTAAAAATGTACATTTATGAATGTAAAGGTTTGCAAGGAATAACTATAAACTGAATATGAAAAGGGTTTATTTCCAAAATCTGAAAATAAATTAATGAAAATAAATCAGAACGAATTACTATTTTCTTTTTATACAAGCAAAAAGACAACAAACAAGATATTATACAATATATATATTATAGATAAAAATATAGATATTATATAGAAGCAACTTATTTTAAATAATTCAAATATATATGTGTATATATATATATATATATATATATATATATATGTATATGTGTGTGTGTGTAATTTTTTTTTGCAAGGAATACTATAAACGTAATAAATAACTATAAACTGAATATGAAAAGGCTTTATTTCCAAAATCACGCATTTTTATAAAATGTTTTGGGGATAAACTCCTTTTAAACGAAGAAATGAATGAAAATAAATAAGAACAAATTACTATATTCTCTTTTTTTAAAACAAGATATTATACAATGCATGAAATGTTTAAATGAACTAGTGTATTATATCTGAGAAGAGTTAATCAAGCAACTTATTTTAAATAATTCAAATATATATTTTGTAAAACTATAAACGTACTATGAAAAGGCTTTATCTCCAAAATCACACATTTTTGCAAAAGATTAGGGATAAACTCCTTTTTTTACAAAGAACTTATGATTATATGACTGTGAGATTCGTCTTGTACGCGTTGACAACTTGTAAACCGAAGTGTCTGCGTTGTGTTGCGCGCGCAGTGCACCATGGGCCGGTGACCGGCGGACCGCTGAGTTGTGCGAAATGAGCCCGTCTGTGAGGATGTGAGCGGGACCTGTCGATAGTATGACCGCCAGGAGCTGCTTTATTTCACATAACAGGTATTCTCCACCGCAGACACACGCCGCGGTGTTTATGAGCGCGCGCGCGGCGCTTTAATGGCGGAGGAGCGGCTGTTTGTTATGATTAGCGCTCCGGCTAGCAGCGGCTCGGTACGTGTAACACACAATAACAAACTCCACACACACACACACACACACACACACACACACACACACACACACACACACACACACACACACACACACACACACACACACACACACACACACACACACACTACCGGATTCACAGTCAGAGCACCTCACAGGTAATTTCATCAGGTTTTATTAATGATAATTATATTTTAAAAACAATAATTAACATTAAATATTCATACATTAAAGTAGGTCGTGTCTCCACTTGACGCTAAAGCGACTAAACGAAGATAATGAATGGGGTTGAGCTGTCATTCATACGTTTCTGGCTCAATACACATCAATAAGTGCTCAAAATCATAATAAAAGTGTGGTTATTTGAATATAGGCTGTTTAAATGTGAGTGAATGATTGATCTGTGTCTGGTTTGAGTTGATCAACTCTCAGCTGACTGATGCTGTACTCACGTGTCACGTGTCCTGCCTTAAAAAACATTAATTATTCATCATATCAATATTTATTATGAGTGTGTTTGGGCAAATTCAGTGCAAGGGCGTTTCATTATGTGCTCATATATGGTATGACCACATAACTATGCAGTATTTTAATTACTTTCCCCTTGAAAAAGTAATAACACCAAAATTTTATGTTAAAATGTATGTTTTTAATGTAAACGTCTTGCTTTTACACACGTCGGTCAGTTAAAGTATAATTTATGCAGTTGCATGTTGTTTATTTGAAAGAATTAAGAGCATTTTAGTGTCTATTCTTGTATCGTTCAACATGTCGAGGTGTATATGTGAATTAGAAAGAAATTAGTAATCCAATTCTTTTGTAGAGAGAGTAATTGGTTCAGTAATCTGATTACACTGTTGAAAATGTAATTATTAGCTAGTAAGTCATTCGTTTTTTTTTGGAGTAACTTGCCCAACACGGATCATATGTGATGATAACGTGTTTTCTGCGAAGCGGCTTTGAAATATGTATTGCGAAAAGTGGTAAAAAGAAATAAATAAGCGCAAAAAATTAGACATTAATCAGTTAATCTTGCAAACGTGTGCAGGTGATGTTTAACACGGGTTCAAAACAAAATGCTGATGAGAATTTGGAGGAAATTGTGCTCCGTTATCATAAAAATAATGCAAAAAACAAGCCAAAGAAAATAATTTTCTGTAGCATAGTTGTGTATTATTTATATATATATATATATAACTGTCCTGGAAATACTGCCATGATATGCATTACACTTTATGTATGTTTCTTACTACTAATGAGCATTTAGTCTTTTTTCTTCACCTAAAGTGTAGTTTTGTGTTTAACTTTGGCGTGTGATATGTGTTGAATAAGCTCTTGACAGGTTTCACTGGCGGGTGAAGTGTTACTGTAACGTAACGGTTTCTCTGGTGTGTGTGTGGGTGTGTTCTGCGTCTCTGCTGGCGCTGTGGAGTGTGTGTTGGGCTGGTGATT
>JARQWZ010003701.1:140000-144531 GCA_033150135.1 Gobio occitaniae
ATTGTGTGATTGTGTGATTGTGTGAGTGTGTGAGTGAGTGAGTGAGTGAGAGAGAGTATGTGTGTGTTTTTCACTCTGACTCACTTGTTTTTATACCCAGTGTGGGGATTTTATCACCAGTAAAATTTTTTTATATATAAGAATATTTTATAGAGTATACAAATTGTTTAACACAAGTGGGATTGTGTGTTATTATATTGTTGAATCTTTATAGACTGATATGGCAATACATTTAAATATAATGAATCCGTTTTTGTGGGCATTTAAAAAAAAAATGTTGTTATGCAAATGTGATTTCCCCTAATCGGCGGGTGTTTCCTGTGCTGACAGGATGTTGATGTCTCTCACTCTTCTCCAGACAGCCTCATAAGTGAGGGATCCGGAGTGATGTCCTCCAATCCGATACCTCAGCCCGGCGGAGGAGGAGGCGGAGGCGGCACCAGCGATGGGCTCTTCCGGAAGCCCCGGGACCCTTCAGTGGCCCCCAGACACTATCGGGCCCCGCGCTCGCTCCCGACGTCTGCCCGAAGGAGCCCACCGGTGAGATCTCCGCTTTAGCCCTGGGTCACGGCGCTCCCTCTGTGGCTGGAGACACACTGCCTCATCTCGACAGGAGGATCTGTGCAGAGGCCGCTGATGCGTGTCCTGGAGAGCTTGTGTTATCTTTATTGTTGTTATCGTTTTATACTGCAGGGCTGTTGAATGCTTGAATCCGATTGGTTGGCGAACGTTCTAAGGTGTGCGATTACTTTCAGGGAAACGCTCGGCTAAAGTAGTTCCAGGCAGGTCTTGACCGCATTACAGTTCCATATCACTCCGCCACATGATTGAAATGAACGCAATTGACTACACAAAGAAATATAGTAGGGATGCACCGATACCGATTTTAACAAACAATTATTGGCCGATATCGATATTTGTCACTTGCCCTCTTATTTGAAATTCTGTCATTTAAAATAGTGTTTTTAAAGTAACAATGTTTTTTACTAACTTAAAGCCTACTAGCTAGTTTATTGCTGAATTATCAATAATTTCTAATGAACATACACTGGATCCTTTTAACATTCACCTGGCCAACAGAAATATTATATATACATATACACATACACACACAACAGAAAATATGAAATAAACAGTGCTTTTTCAGTAGGTTTAATGTTAAATAACACTGCATATTCTTCACTGTATAAAATAAATGCATACATTATTATTACACTGAGACGTAGCTCTTCTGTACAACATTAATCCTGTCACAATCACTTTGTTAAACTGAACTTTTATTTTGACGGGTTCGTGTGCTTCGAGTTCCTGTGTGTGTGTGTGTTTTGATATGACGATAGATTTTGTCAAATAAAACGGTAAAATGCTCATGAAGTGACTGGAGATGCATCATGTCTCATAATGAGGTGGCAGAGGCTGAAAAACGCTGTGAGTTTCAGTGTGTGTGTGTGTGTGTGTGTGTGTGTGTGTGTGTGTGTGTGTGTGTGTGTGAGAGAGAGAGAGAGAGAGAGGAAACGTTAGGCTAAAAGAAGCCGGGCGTCTCCATTCATTCACAGAGACAGAGAAACATGCAGGATTCATATTTAAACAGTCTTTTTGGGGCTTAATATTCACAGACACTAGTATTATATCGCGATTGACCAATGTTTTATTTATTCATCAAACAAACTCTGTGCCATTCCGCATTATGCAGTAAATTTCATTTTTATGACTGGATTCTGTCTGCGTTGTCCGCATCGCGGAAATTAATCCTTATGAAAGTTTAGTCAAGAGTAGTGAGCGATTTATTTTTTGTTGTTTGATGAACATTAAAACACAGACAGCAGCGCAGCAGGAATATTACATATAATCTTGGATTATGCAGCAGACATTATACATCTCAGTGCCTTCACGCAGTTCATTAATAATCGGTTTGTTATATCGGCCCTTCTCATGATAAAGCCGATATGCCGATGGTTGTAAATTGATCAAAAATCGGCCGGATAAATATCGGCGGCCGATACATCGGTGCATCCCTAATATATAGTAAACAATAGGAAAAAAAAACTACTTATTTTTTTCACAAAATTATGTTTTATTATGTATGGAAAGCACATGCTCTCTCTCCCTCTCAAACGCACACACACACACACATTCAGTGCGGACACACACTCGCACAGAAATGTGTTGTCAGCGCAGCTCTAATGATTTTATCAGTAAAATGGTTTAGCAACTTAAAAGCTACATGACATTTGGCACAAGCGAGGGAATAAAGGATAAACTTTAGTTTTACTGTTAGTAGAGACGCTGCTGTTGAGACACACACTCTCCCGTATGCTTAATATCTCTCTCTAATAGCTCACTGCATTAATAACTGCATTAGTCTACTATCAGTGGCTCAAGCCGCCGTTACGAGCTCTAAAATTACGTTTTTGAATTGGCTCCGGAGGCTTGGGTTTAGATGCGTTTGAAATTAGTCCTGCATACAAGAGCGTTTTAAAGGGTTAGTTCACCCAAAAATGAAAATTCTGTCATTAATTACTCACCCTCATGTCTTTTGACACCCGTCAGAACACAAATGAAGATATTTTAGTGTAAAGCTGATGCTGAGAAAGGCTTCAGACAGGCCTCCATTGGCATTCAGTACATTGACACTCCCAAGACCAATAAAAGGCACTTAAAACGTCGTTACAAAGTCCATCTCACCACAGTGACTCTACAATAATTTTACGAAGCGACGACAATAGTTTTTGTGCGCAAAATAAATCTAAATAACACCTTTATCCAACTTGTTCTTGTCTTCCGTGTGTGCCTCTACGACGCATGCGCGAGAATATGACGCAGATCCGGCGTTCGGACACATGACCCAGAAGCGATTTGTTTACAAGCAGAGGAAGCAGCGTATCTAAGCTGTTGAATTCTACATTGATCGTGCTTTAGGTCTCGGCGTAGTTCTCAAAATGGGCTTAAGTGTGCATTTCATGGATTCCCGAACGCCGGATCTGCGTCATATTCTCGCGCATTCAAGATTCAAGATTCAAGAGTTTTATTTGTCACATACACAGTTATATACACAATATACAACTGGCAGTGAAATGTAAACAGGTCCGCTCCATGGACAGTGCAAATAGCAGTTACAATAGAATAAAAAGTATTAACATAAGTAGAATTATAAATAAATCAAGTAAAAGATAGAAATAGGAAATAAGATAAAAATAAAAATATAAGAATAAAAATATAAAAATATAAAAATAAGTGGATATGATAAGTGAGATAAAGTGCAGTGCAATGGCAGTATGTGGATGTTAATGTTATAAAACTGGATGTTTATGCGTGTGCGGGGTGAAGTGAAGTCACGTGACTGAGTTCAGGAGTCTGATGGCCTGGGGGAAGAACTCCTCCTGAGTCTTTCAGTCTTTGCCATCAGGCTACGGAAGCGCTTACCAGATGGCAGCAGGGTGAAGTGAGAGTTTGCAGGGTGGTTAATGTCTCTGATGATTTTAGTAGCTCTACCTCTGCAGCGTTTGGTGTAGATGTCCTGCAGAGACGGGAGAGCTGAGCCTGAGATGCGCTCGGATAAGCGCACCACTCTTTGCAGGGCTTTGCAATCGTGACTGGTGCTGTTCCCGTACCACGCTGTGATGCACTGAGTCAGGACACTTTCTATCGCCCCTCGATAGAAAGTTTTCAGGATGGCTGGTGAAACCCTGAATTTCCTCAGCTGGCGCAGGTGGTACAGTCTTTGCCTGGCTTTTTTCACCTGTGTCTGGGTGTGTGTAGTCCAGGTTAGATCCTCGGAGATGTTCACACCCAGGTATTTGAAGCTGCTCACTCTCTCTACCGGTGTCCCGCTGATCATGAGAGGGGAGTATGACCGATGCTGTCTCTTCCTGAAGTCCACAATCAGTTCTTTGGTCTTGTTAACATTCAGAGAGAGACAGTTGTCCTGGCACCATAATGTCAGTTGCTCCACTTCGTCCAAGTATGCCGTCTCATTGTTGTTGGAGATGAGACCCAGGACAACAGTATCATCAGCAAACTTGATGATAGAGGTGGAGCTGTATGTGGACAAACAGTCATGGGTGTAGAGAGAGTAGAGCAGGGGACTCAGCACACAGCCCTGTGGAGCTCCAACACTCAGGGTGATGGAGGTGGAGGTGAACTGGCCTACTCTCACCGCCTGGGGTCTGCCAGTGAGGAAATCTTCAATCCAGAGGCAGAGAGAAGAATTCAGGCCTAGATCCAGGAGTTTGTGTGTTAGCTTAATGGGAACTATGGTGTTAAAGGCTGAGCTATAGTCAATAAATAGCAGCCTGACATAGTTCCCACTTTTGCTGTCGATGTGAGTGAGGCAGGAGTGAAGGACGTGAGAGATGGCATCTTCAGTCGATCTATTGGGACGATAGGCAAACTGAAGAGGGTCCAAAGTGTCAGGAATGGAGGAGCAAATGTTGTTTTTAATGAGTCTCTCAAAGACCTTCATGACTAAAGATGTGAGAGCCACTGGACGATAGTCATTTAGGCAAGAGGGTTTACTGATCTTAGGTACAGG